>JAGDQP010003275.1:20372-95750 GCA_022664845.1 Lepisma saccharinum
CTTAATGGAAACAGTTTTCACCATAAATCGCAGCGCAATACAGTCATCAGCACACTTGCACTTAGAGAAAAAGCCATCTCAGACCAAGAAAGCCTCCCTAGTGAACTGGAACATCTCAAGAAGACCTTACTGCAGAATGGATACAAGAAAGATGACATTCGTTTGGCCCTGAAAAGGACCTTTTCCAGCAAGAAGAAGACCACCCAAGAAACTGAAGATCCAGTCAATATTGCAGTCCTGCCCTACACTGGTAAACTTTCTGGAAACATTGCAAGAATCCTGAGGAGACACAACATCAAAACCATTCACAGACCGCCGTCAAAAATGAGAAACCTACTTCGTCCAGTTAAAGACGACTTGGGTCTTAAGACACCAGGAGCATACTAAATTCCTTGTGAATGCGGAAAAACATACATAGGACGAACAGTAGAACATCGATGCAAGGAGCATGAAAGATACATCAAGCTATTTCATCCGGAGAAATCAGGCCTGGCAGAACACAGCATAACAGAAGGACATAGAATTTTATTTTCTGACACTAAAATTATCTCAAAGAGCTCCAATTACTGGGATAGGATTATAAAAGAATCTCTTGCCATACTACAAGAACCTAATAATGTCAACAGAGATACAGGATTTCAACTTAGTCAGACTTGGACACCAGTCATAAAGAAAGCATACACGAAAACGACCAATCAGCGTCAAGCTATAGGCCAACCAATCAGAGACACGGATTCTTAAGCTCCGCCCCCTACCGTTACTATATATAGTACACCTGAACTGGTCTCAGTACACTTGCCCTGAAGATGAGAACAATGTCTGTTCTTGAAACGTCGGCTCTATCGTCGGACTTCACCTGGCTAATATCCCGAGAACATCTCTATAATAAATAAAACCGTTCGAAAAGATATACCTTTTTTTATATTGCCCTCGTATAGTAGTTTTTGTTTCTTTTACGTATTAATAAATTGAAGTTTACTTTTAACTTGGAAAATTTATCGAGACAGATTACAGTTTCACTCGATTTGAAATATAGCACAGTCCAATCAAACTAGTTTTGGCACTAGGTCTAAACTATTTAGAAGATGTGGGATAAGTTTCCATGAATGTTTCTGTAGTATCAGATAACTGCTTGTATTCTGTAGAAACTTATTCTTCAATGCAGGATCTTAACACATCTCAAAATAGAGCCATGGAGCATTGATATAGGGTAGTGGATTTGGAATTGTCTTTGGAATGGATTTTCTTTTTGCCAGCTAAGATTTGAAACTTATTTTTCACATTAATGGAAAACCACTAATAGCCACCAGTATTTGTACTATGTTTCTCTTCATTGAGCTTATACAATTGTCTCAAAATTACTGGATTATGTAAAAGACGCTTCGTTAACATGTCCAAATATTCGTTTCCACGCTTATCGCAGAGTCCATCGATTAGGCCGCTGGGAACGACAAGCTTGTCAAAGTAGTCACTAATTCCATAGTGTTTCAGCGCTTCTCAAATACAACTGATCGATACAATGTTGTTCGAATAATTATCCGGATAATTTCATTATTCGAATCCGAATAATCCGTTCCGAACAACGACGGATATCCGATTGATCGATTATCTGAAAAACGAACTAACGAATATCTGTTTATTCGATTATCCGAAAAACGAAGAAACGGATATCTGTTTATTCAATTTTCCCAAAAACAAACAGACGGATATCCGTTTATTCGATTAACCGAAAAACGAACAAACGGATATCCGTTTATTCGATTATCTGTAAACCGAACAAATGTTTATCCGTTTATTCTATTATCCGAAAACGTACAAACGGATACCAGTTTATTCGATTATCCGAGAAACAAACAAACGGTTATACGTTTATTCGATATTGAAAAAAAACGAACAAGCGAATATTCAAATAGTTGTTGTCTGATGAACGATGAAACTTATAGAACAAAGAAGTTTGGATAATGTGGACTTCCAGTTTTATTTTAGTGCAAAGTTATCTTCCTATAACAATTTTTTAAACATTTTAAAAGCAGTATTACTTGTGCTTTTAGACTTCAGCAGCTAATGCTGTGAAGCCTTATGCGCCCGCTCTGTCTGTCTGTCGACAACTTTCAACTCAGAAACTACTAGGACTGGAAAGGTGATTAAGGTGTCGTTAAAAAGGTCTCGGTGAGACTAGCTTAAACCGTATTTATCCATATTGCAGGAGGGTTCCCTGAGGTAGGGGCGTTGCCAGGTATTGGGACACTTTATATCTGGTAATACTATGGCTAGGAAGATGTTTGAGGTGGCGTTAGAAAGGTCTCGGCTCGTCAGCACGAGGTATCAGTCATCAAGATTACAGGGGCTGTCCCAGAGATAGAGGGCACCACTTATATCTTTGGAACTACTAGGGCTAGGAAGGTGATTGAGGTGTCACTGGAAAGGTCTTCGAAGGAGTTCAAACTTCAAACACGTATCATTGATCCAGATAGCAGGGGCGAATCCCGATTTTCGAAGAGGGGAATTTTCAACTTTGGAATGACTAGGCCTAGGAAAGTGGTTAAGGTGCCTTTGAAAAGGTCTCGGCAACACGAGTTAAAACCCGTATCATTCATCCAGATCGCAGGGGCGGTTTCAGAGATCGGGTCGGTCCCAGAGATAGCGGACACAATTTATACCTTTGGAACTAGGACTGGGAAGGTGATTGAGATGCCGTTGGTAAGGTCTCGGCAAGACGTGTTCAGACGCGTATCGTTCTTCCAAATTGCAGTGGCGGTTCCCAAGTTCCGGGGGGATTTCAAACTTTGAAATTACTAAAGCTAGTAAAGTGGTTGAGGTGTCATTGGAAAAGCCTCGAAAACACGAATTCAAGGTTGTATCATTCATCCAGATTGCCAGATCTCGAGTTTGAAGAAGGGATTTTCGATTTGGAACTACCAGGGCTAGAAAAGTGGTTGATGTGTCGTTGGAAAGGTCTCGGCAACAGGAATTCAAACCCGAATCATTTTTCTAGATTGCAGGAGCAGTTCCCGAGATTCGGGTGATATCAACTTTGGAACGACTGGGCTAAGAAGGTAGTTGATATGTCGTTGAAAAAGTCTCGGCAAGACGAGCTTAAACCCATCTGGTTTGCACGGGAGGATTCCGAATTTAACAGGCGGGAATTTGAAACTTTTAAAGTACTAGGGCTAAGAAAGCGGTTGAGGTATCGTTGGAAAGGTCTCTGCAACACGAAATCAAACCCGAATTATTTCGCCTGCAGGGGCAATTCCTGAGATTCGGGAGGGGGGATTGTCAACTTTGGAATGACTGCGATAGGAAAGTAGTTGATGTGTCTTTGAGAAGGTCTAGCCGCAATTTTTCGAACGCAACATTGATCATATAAATTGGATGCTCGCTGGTGAAGGCTGGCGATATCTTATGTGCACAGTCCCCTACTCGTCTCCGCCTCACTTGTTAATTTCTATTCATAAATTTGCTAAGTTCACTTAAAGACACCGTAGAATTTTGACATTAGTACTCAAGAATTTTAGTGACTTGTACTCAAGAATGAAGCTAATGTCTACTCAAGATCTAGGGTCTCCACTTGTTTTTTATTTTTAACTCGTAGACTAATTAAGCATCTGACTGAAACTTGTCCAATTCTTAAATACCATTATAGGGGCCATGGCGGCTCAGTTGGTAGAGCGCTCACCTCTGGTGCTAGGGGTCGTCGGATCGATCATGCCATTTGGCCTTTGTGGTCAATAAACACCGTGTGCGTGGGTTTTCTCGGGGTGCTCCTGTTTCCTCCCATATTTTCATTCCACCAATTCATCCCATCATCATCCATATGGCCTGAGCCATAGTTGCCTAAAGACCTTAAAATAAATTCAAAAAATAAATACCATTATAGTATATGACGATGTAAAATTTCCAACTTTCTATATTACCCGGAAAATTTAAGGTCTCCAAACAAATAAACTTTATAGTTTCTTTTCATCGTTAATCAGTCAAACCAGGCTAATGTCGGTATGGTACCTTCAACTTAGGCCCTGGTCGACTTCATTCTCGTGTCTTTTCCCTGCCTTTTCCCGCCCTGAGCCAAAGTTGCCTAAAAGTCAATGATAAAATTGATGCGAATAACATAAAAATAAAGATGTGAAATGGAGAAGTGCATTAGAGAGAAACGAACAATGCTGGAGACAATCAAGAAGAGAAAGAGAAATTGATTAGTACATTGACTGCGCAGAGATTATGTACTAAGTTATGGTTGAGAAAAAGAAAGAAAGAAGAAGAATCCAATTGCTTGAAAATGTTAAGGATGATAAATCGTATGTTGAGATGAAAATAAAAGAGCAAAATCAGAATGAATGGAGAGGACTTAGCATGCCTTTAAGGACCTGCCGATTCCGGCAGAACACAAATTATGATGATGATATTAATTTAATGTAAATAATTCTGTTCATACAACTTAAAGGACTTCCAAACTATATAGAATCAAGTCTTTTTTGAAACCCTGCAGGTAGAGAGGAAGGGGAATTTGTCCCGGAACGAAACTGGTTGGGACTGCAAGGATCTTGGTTTCATTACTGAAAAGGGGTGGACCACTGTTACACAGAACCTTTCAGTTCCTCAGAGGAAATAGATTCCCTGTTAAGTATGAGAGCTAGTGTATTTGCTACAATCTAATTCATCGTTTTTTTTCCTTTCCATGTAAGACGAAAACTGGTAATGAATAAAATGTATTAATCTTTCTTTTTTAAAAGTGGAGCAACATGTATCACGCGCAATGCTTTCTATAATTTATTCTCTCCTTGAATATTATCACTTTCGATTCCAGCTTGAACACTTTTTGCACTATTTCTGGCCGAAGTTAGAGTGTATTAAGTTTGGTCGCCTAAAACACAAGTTAAAAACTTGGCGAAAGCTAGGATAAAACTCATATGCTATGCTCGTGTGGTGATAGGGCTGGTAGCATATTGCTTTTACCAACTAATCTACGAATAATATTTTTCACTTTATCGCTGTGTACACTCAGATTCATAGAAAATAGGCGATGGAAAAATTTGAATGTCCGAAAGTTGCACAATCTCGCAACTCACGCGGCAAGCACAAAATATGGAATATTGCAATGGTATTAACATTTTGTATTTTATACAAGTGTTTCAAAGTTTTGTCCAGAGAAACGAAGTGCGCAAGGGCGAATACACGCGACATTTGTCGTTGTGTCGTCGACAACAAATGCTGTCGCGACTTGCGACCTGAGATACCTTTTTGTACATGCAACATTTGTAGTTCGTCCAAAAATTTACTTTTTGTAATATCACTTGATATCTTCTCAAAATGTCTCCAAACATTGCTTTGAGGCATCGTTACTCTCTTTCCAGTCTTGCTTCACAAACAGAAATATGGGTATATTTCTTCTATATATATCAGCAGTGACACATTCATTTGTACTTGGGTTCGTCGCGCTTCACTTGGACTTGCTGCTATGTTCTTAGGAACTCGACATTTCTAAATATTTAAGAACACCTTATTTTCGGCATGCACACAAGTAGATATCGTTCGGGTTTGTCTTAATTTCAAGATGGCCGCCATAGGGCCACGTAGTCTAGTGGTTTGGCAAGTACTTGATGCCCTAGAGGTGGCTGGTGACGTCAGCGGGGGGATTGAACAAGGTTATGAGTGAAATGTGGGTGGGAAAAGGTATTACGCAATCGTTTCTGCAAGAAACACTGAATTCTAAGATATCAGCGATGATGACGTCATACTTCACTTGACAGAGGTCATTGCCTTGCGTTGTTGCCAGATGTTGAGTGTGATGTTGCCACATTGACGGGGAGACAAGATAGGACTTGTTAGCTGACGTCACAAGGTCATTGACGGGGAGGCAAGATAGTACATGATGTTTGACGTCACGGCGTGGGTACAAGCGAGTACTTGATCATTGAGGTCAGAAGATTATTGACAGGATGCAGGATATTACTTGTTACTTGACGTCATGGCGTGGGTGAAGGTTTTTGAATATATATAGAAAGCAGTAGTGTAGTATGTATCATTATAAAGAGACACGAGCTTCAGTCATGGCAGAGCAGCAGCAGCAAGGTGTAGCACGTCCCGTTGACTTGGGAGTAGAAGATGTGGAGGAGCTTGATAGAACGTTGGAGTTACTGAATAACAGATCTGAGGAAGAAGATAAAGACCGTACAATATATAGTATGTTAAAGCCTAAAGTGAAGACTTCGCCATCATTATCATATTCCTTTTCATTTGTAAAACAGGAAGATAAGGACGAGGACGATATTCAGGAAGTTTATTGTTCGTTAGTGCCAAAGAGAAAGAGGGCGGATGATGAAGATATTAGTGTAGTTAATTCATCATTAGCTCCAAAGAAGAATACAAAGACAAAGCAGCGTGTGCTAGAGGGAGTGGAATATCCTATAAAGAAGCGTTTGTGTTTTGAAAATGCTGGAGGAAAGCAGTCATCATCTTCGATACTATCAAGAGCAGCAGCAGCGGCAGGAATAGCTCCACCAGTACTTGGACGACCAACAGCAGTAGCAGTGAAACCAACACCGCCATCAATAGTAGTGAAAAGTGCCAAGTGTGGATGCAAGAACAAGTGGGTGGATGAAACAAGTCCAATGGTTAAGAGAAAACTTTCACGATTTACAGTGGGACACATCAAATGGATACAGCGTTTCACATCTTCGTAGAATGATTTTTCAGATGTGTTCAAGCGAAACTACATTCTTTTGTAAAGGACTTGAAAAAAGCACAGTGGATTAAAAAACTATTTCACTTGCAAAGTGTGAATCATATAATTGAAAAGGAATGTCCTGCCCTGAAAACATTAAATTTAAACATTGGTTTGTCAAAGTGTACTTTTCATGACCCTGTTGTCGAGGTGAATGCGTGTGCATTAAGAAACTGTTTGCAACTCCAACATTGGATGAAACATTAGAAACCAAAAACTCTTCTAAATACCTTATCAGCCATGCAAATGTAGAAATCATGTGCAAGTTGTTTTTTATAAAATACACTTTACTTACTCTTGAACAATAAAGAATGAATACTCTATGGATTTGTTTCTTCATTTCAAATCAGGATAAATGATAACAGAAAAAGTTTAAATTATATCATCATATTTATTTTTCTTTAAAATGAAGAAGAGTAGTATACAATGCTATTTACAACGTAGTTTATTTTTTGTTTTATGATTTGTTTCACATATTTTACTACAATTTGATCATTTTTCTCAAATAAACAGTATTGAATTTTGGTATGATATTAATCCCCCTTACACCAAAGTAAATAAAGACTATACAAAATAATCCACAAAGGGTGGATGTATTATCTTGAACGTGAATTTTGTCATATTGATACAATTTACAATTTCGTTTTAAGAACGTTATAATTTGCTTAGGAGGTGGTCTTGCAAAGGTATCAAAATAAAGAAACCTTGCATTTTCGTTAATATAAATTACAGTCCAATGACTTCCTCCATTTGAGGAAGAACTTAAATTAACAATAAGTGCTGCTGGAAACTGTACACGAATAGGTAATGTATTAATGGCATAAATGCCAGTCAGTACACTTGCAGATAAACAATCACGTAAAATCACTTTCATCAGCTGGTCCGTCCACATTGTTTGTTATAGGACTTGGAATATATACACACTTATTTTGATTTAACACTGATAAACCAAGTTCATAAAATTTAATATAATTTGCATAAGTCCATCCTTCTTTCACTGCACATCGGAAATAGGAGAATCGATGCAAATAATGAACACACTGTCTTGAGGGATATGCCAATTGAGAAAAGTGAGGACACTTTAATTCTTCTTCTAAGTTGATTACACTTTTACCAAGATTCAAGAAAAAATTGTCTTGTTTTCCCGAAAGTGTAAACTACACTACTGTGTTGAGTATATTTGGTAATCACACTTTTAACTTCACTCTACGGGGTATCACCATCGTTCCAGTGGAGACCGTAGAGATACTGAGACAGGTAATCGTTATGTAATCGCAAGGCCACTGTCAACTGGGAGTAGGGGAAAGGAGGTTTAAAAATCCAACTTTGTGAACAATCCAAGTCAGGATTGATAATAACAAGTTCTTTCAAGACTAACCTTTCATGTTCGTCCTCCTCATTTTCACCACGTGTGAGAGCAGAGAAGTGTACTAGAACCCGCATCGTGACTGAATGAGATTGAAATTAAAATGTTCCATCGGTATATACATTTCTATTTTTATCAGTATCTATAATCGAATCAAACTGAGCATACACAATACATGATACAGACTGTGCTAGTGCTTGACTAAAGGATATTTTTATATTACCAAGAGAATCTTTTACAATATCCCAAGTACAATCATCAATACTTTCTGTAGGAGACAGAATAAATGGGAAAATGGGACATGTGCAAAATCATGAGAAGTAATCGTATGTGTAGTATTTTGATGAAAGATCCCAGTGCCAGAAAACAGGGGGAAATAACTTTGAATGAATAATGCTCTTGCAAAATCGGGGGTTAGGGGAGTGGGTGGATTAAATTTGGAGCCTACCTGAACCTGCAATTTGTTGAGATTGAAATGTTCAAACTGGAGAGGGTTCAGATGATATTTACTATTCATTGCTGTATTTGCTACGAATCCAATGACAAGGTTTTTCGGTACACTACCCAAAAATAAATTATCAATATTAAATGAAGTTACATTTTGTAGAATAGTAATGATTAGTGTTTGCACTCTAGTGAGAGGTAATTTTCCAGTATTTTTTCCATGTAAGAATTTAAATCAAGAGACAAGTCAGCAGAAATAGTAAGACGACGTGCATATAATACAACTTCTTGTAAGACAACTTTAAATTTTGAATTATCAGCAACCATTAAACAAAACGAATCTTTATTGTGAAACAGTTTTATACACAAACTTACTTTACTTGGAAGTATACGATCTAAGTTAGCAATATCTGTAAAGACACCTCCAAACATTTAAAAAGGAGCACTACCACTAGCAATTTGCATTCTTTTACGAAAACCAGCATTATTTTCATCAAGAGTATTAAACTGTCCAGCAGTATCTTTATGCCATAACGCACATGTGAGATGAGTCTTCGAAGCATCTTCAGAGTAATTAAATGTTGATTCCAAGAAAGCTCGAATAGCATATGACCCAGAAGAGGAAGAAATTAATTTATCATTTAAATATACATTGACTTGACTGAACATAGAATGAAGGAAGTTATTTACTGGTGCTACAACATCAGCTTGTACTGCAGGTTGATCGCCTTGTGCTGGTTTATATACTTCTAAGTTATCACCATTAGCTTTTGTTATTTTACAACGTACATACAAGTACAAGTATGCAGGATGAATATATTCTCCAACATCCCCCGGAATGACAAATTCAATAGGGCCCTCTGAAGTAAGTGTAGAAATAGGATGATAGTCTTGCATACGAGAAGACTCAATAGCAGTTTGAGTCATGGGGACAGTTTGTAAATCAAATTCATTAGTACAGCACTCTTTACTTGATGCTGAAAGGAAAGACATTTAATCACCTAACTAAAAATATCCATTTCACGATAAGACTTTGTCCTATTCTTCTTTCTTTTGGTAATATTGGTGGTCCAATACGTTTAGGAAGAAGACGAGCTTTTCGTTTACGCGCCCGACGTCTACCACTACCACTGAGCAACTGATTAATTTTATTTTCGGCTTATGTTCTTAAAGTTGAACGGGCCTGATGTACTCTGCTTTTAACTGATTCTTTAAATGGACAATTTTCTAATATATCTCCTGCAACTTGCATTCCTGTTTGTAATGCTTGTCGAACAACTGCTTTAGCTCCTTGTTTAATAAGTGGCATAGCAAATCGAAAGAGACCACGAAATATTCCCCCTAATCCATGTACGCGCTGATAAACTGGTCCAGCAAAATAAGGGATGCCTCTACCATGAAGTGGAACTTTCATTTTCACGAGTGTTGTTCAAAGTGAAGTGTTATGGTCAATGTCCCAGATGCGAATGACATATTTCGTCCTGCATGGTCCTGCATAGTAGTATTTCAAATGTGTCAAATGAAAGTTTACTTAAAATAAAATAATGTACATTCTGAAATGTTATTGTCTGTACTTTACCGTGACTACTATCAGACATGGCTACAATACGTAGTAATGGTGCTTTTGTATCACCTACAAATTGAGTTTGTATAAGGTCAGTGTATACAAATACTTGATGTGGGTACCCAATGTCAATGTAAGGTTGTTTTTGAGCTCGTTTTGATTTAAAAGATTAATACCAGGTTCGAAATCTAATTGTAAAGCATGTATGGGTGAAAGATAAAGTTATTTAATGTTTGCATTCGTTTTAGTAGTAATACTATTTGAAAAATCAAAGCAAATTAAGGTTGGAGTGATTTTATTCATAACCTCTAACAATGACGGTATCGAAGAATAATATCCTGGTGATATTTTATATTTTAAATTATCCCCATCTATTGTGTCATACCACATAATATTTTGACCTTCAATTACATTATAGCAAGTTAAGGGGATATGTATGTCACTAAGTCCTACCATCCATGATGAATCATGAAGAAGAATACAATGATTTAAGATATTTAAAAAATGTGATGAATGATTATTGCTATATGTATTTGTACTAGCATTCGAACTAAGTGTAATGTAAAAACTATCATCGGTACTTTCCGAAATCATTTCTTCCGCTGAAAATGATGTGTATTGTTCGAAGTACCAAATTGAAATGGTAAGTTTTCTCCCTGTTCATCTTTTAAGTCCACATGTAGAGTATCAAAATATTTTTCTCTACTTTAACATAGTGTGGACGATGAAATACAACAGAATGCATTTTACCATTTTGATATTCAAAAATACTAATTTTGCGAAGGAGTTTACCAAGGATAGGTTGATATTTTACAATGTCAAGACAAACATTAATTTCAGAAGTAATATTATAATCAAGGTTACAATCAAATGGTGCACTAACATTGATATACAAAGGTTTTCATTTTTCTGATTTCGGTTGAAAATGTACCCCAGTTAATTTCTACATGAGGATTATTTGAGAATCCTAACAAATTTTCTAAACCACTAGTTACTCCCACAATATACTGTTTTCTAAAATCGTGTTTATAATTCACGAAAAGTTGATTTTTATCTTCATCATAGAAAATGAAAAAATATTATCTTCTTCAATAGTGTCATCATGAAGTTCCTTTTGAATATTTTCAATTATAACGGAAGAATCTTCAGTTTCTGCTTGAACTTTTATATGATCAATACTAATTTGTAACTCCATCAAGTTGTAGGTCTTCTAAAATAGACTTTCCATGATTTGATTTAGTATACTTTGTGATAAGAGGGAGTAATGAAACAATATGTGAAATTGAATCATAATATCCAGGATAAAAATTAACTTTATAACGCAATTCACTTTTACCATTAATATGAACAACTACTTGTTCTTCCTTTCGAATATTATAAAAACTCCATGGTAAACAAACATTAATTAACCCTACCACCCAATTTCCTTCTAAATGAATGGGTTGACATAACTTTGTGGTATAAGATGGTCTTATTTTCAAAAATATTATTACCCTCATTTGATGGTAACGTCACGTAAAATTCATCTTGTTGCTCAGAAGACATCATCATGATGACTGAACAGATTTCTGTTTAACCCATGAATTCATAATAGGGGGGTATCCTAACCATTTCACATATATACAACCCTTTCTACGTTTTAATACATTTTCAATTAAAAATGTTTTATTTTTTCCCACAAACACCGCTTGCAATTCTTGTGTATAAAAGGTTCCTTTGATGAGGTCTCCATTCCAGTCTTTCATTTTGTATGTTAGCGGTGTACTTTGAATACAACGATCTACAATAAATATTTCCTGAGACCATTTTAGTAAATATCCCTTTTCTAATTTATGTTTATATTTACTAATACGAACATAATCACCATTTTGAAATTTACATTTACTCTGAACACGTTTTCGTTTTACATATAATTATTCCCATACCTGATTTGCATTATCTTCATTAACTTATATAGGAGATATTTTAATTGTGGAATGTACAGTGTGATTGTAACTATGTACAAGATCGTCAAGAACATGAATGTAACGATATGTGTTTTCAGAAATAAAGTACTTCTAAATGTTTTCTTCTAAAGTTCGAATAAACCTTTCTACGATTGTAGCCTTCATTTCAGAATGTACACTATAATGATTAATATAATGCTTATCGAAAACACGTTTTACATGTTGATTATAAAATTCCGTTCCTAAATCAGTCTGACAATGTAGTAGAGGAGAAAGAAACCTACTTAAAATACTTTCAATTGCTCTAGCCATAACTGAACCTGTTTTATTTTTGACCAGAATACAAATTGCAAATCTATTAAAAGCATCAACACAACATAAAATATATTTATAACCATCATTATATGTTGCTACGTTTTGCATATCTGCTAAATCCATTTGCAATAATTCATTTGGACCGCTTAGGTAATATTGTTTCCGTGGAAAATTTTTAAGAACAGGGGCATGTAAAGTATATGTATCTTGTGAAGCTAGCAAGTTTTTAATTTTCTATCTTTGTAAACCAGTCTTTCGTTCTAATTTAGAAATACTTCTGAGGGATGTTGGATCTGAATATGCATAATAAACTTTGATAGTGACATACTTAAAACTTGTAGTGTTTATAATTTTTATAAATATTTTTTAAATTACTATTTTTACGTTTACTACTTTTTTCTTTTCAGAAATAATATTTTTCGTCTTCTGCTTCTTTTTCTTTTGAGAAATGAAAGGAACAATATTAGTAACAGCACCAGCACCAAATTGAAAATTGATTAATTCATTAGGAACATTAGTATCTCTAAGAAATGACTTAAATACATCAAGACCTACAAGATATTTTGACGTACGTTTTCGAATAACGTCATGAATGAGGTCAATAATATTTGATCCTAGGAGTGCGTTATTATGCTTACTACACCACTCTGATCCCAACTAATACGATTTGAACTCAGCAAGAGATTTAATAATGATGATGTTTTTCTCATTAGCGCTTTTGGCGTTGATTCTAAAATTAATGAAAATAAAAGTAGTGATTTTGTATTACTTCCTTCCTGATCAAAAAGGGGTATTGCAATAGGCTTTTGAGCTGAAGGAGCATGTTGCAAGTTTCGCTGTAGTGCTTGTTGGTATAGTTTCCATTTTTGCTCTATTGAAAGGTCAGTACGATTTAAAATATCAGACATTTCTTGATTTACACGTTCTTGGGGATAAACTCTAGATTTCGTTGAAGAAACAAGTTGAGTAGAAACATCTTCAGGTACGAGTATCATTTTTTGAAATTGTGAGTGAGACAAGTTAACTTCTAAATAAACTTCCAGCCACATCACTTAAAATGGGTGCAATTAATAAAGGTAGTAATGCTCCACCCTTTTGCATTATCAGTTTTTGTTTACTTTTTATACATGAACGTTTGAGAGAGAGAGCACGTAACGTCTTTTTATGACGACGTAGTCTTTGTTTCTGATGATTAGAGAGTTTAATGGTACCCTTTAAAAGATTTTTACCAACTTTAGCAACAGTTCGAATTAAGTTACCAGATGCGTGTTGAAGTAATATTTTACGCCTTTTCCCTTACACTTGCAAAGAGCACTAAGCTCGTAATGATGTTTTAAGTTTGAGATCCTCTTAACGACTAAAGAGAAATTGGAGTTTTCGTATGCTTTTCATGTGTGTACAAGTGCATAGTTTCGCCTGAAAAAATATTTGCTCGAATAGCAAAGCATCATGAATTTATTGTGTTAAATCAAAAAGTAAATATGAATGTGGTTTTGCAGTAGGTTTTTAAAAATCCTCTACAACGCCCTTGCTATGATGAGGAATAATTTGTCGAGCTAAATACTGAATTTGTAATTTATCTCTTGTATTTTTAAAAAATTACGATATAGTTACTATTTAAAGAAATGTTACGAGAATGTTTCCCTTTAGGAAATAAGTTTTGAACTATAAAGATAACTGATAAATTTTTATGGTGTGCGTATTTCGTAAACAAATTACTAACGTCTCTATTCGTTTCATTCATTATATCGTCTAAAATAATTAAAGAATTCGACTCAATTTTAAAATTATTCGTATCTGGTATTCCTTTAACAAATCGAATTTTAGAAAGGGAGGCTGAAAGAATTGATACTACAGCACCATAGCACCAAATAACTTCTCTGAAGTGGGTACTGAACATTTTATCCCTATGTTGTAGTAATTTTGTAATAAAAGTACTTTTCCCTGAAATAGATGGACCGCTGATCATCATAGTACAAGGGTGTTGAAAGGGCAACATCTTGATATCAAATGAAATAATTATTTGAAAACATTTCCTATTATATCATCCTGAGGGGAACACACACACATGTATATTTACATGAAAAAAGGAGTCAACCATTATGTTTTTCGTCGTTTAAAGCCATACGGTAGTGTGCGAAAGTAATCCTTGTCATTTTAATCTTTTAGTTTTCTTTTATTATTTACAATTTGATGGGTCTTGTGTTTAGGTCTGCTTACAATTCTGTACCCAGGCAACCCTCTGATCGTATTTGGGTTAGTTACGATTTTCTTTTCATAATACTCCTTTCCATTTTTATAAAAATCGTCAAAATCAATCACTTCTCGCGCCCGTTCATTTAAAGTTATACCCCTAATCTTACATGTATGTCTAAACGTTTCTACATCCCTCAATTCCTTTTCCTTAAAACTATAATTTTTCTAGTCCAACCCCACGAATTTCCGAATCTCCCATCCCAGTTCGGTCTCATTAGTTAATTGCCCCAAATAGTTCCCAGTCGGTAACCTGAGTGGTTGATTCCTTGTTTGCACATACATAATTGAGTCAGTGTCACCATAGAGTAAAAATTAAATACCTACAGCATTCATAAGTCCATATAGTTTAAGTCTGGCCCAGGATGATATAAAAGCAGCTAAAATAGGATGTGAAAAGGCATATGGTCTATTTACATTTTGACAGTCCTTATATGTTACTACGAGTTTGCTTTGCCCAATAGGAACAACGGATTGAACTTGTAAATGCTGCGCTCTTATGATTTCTAAAAATGAGTGGGCATGAGATACAACCCTAGTCTGATGTAAATCTGTTCTCTGCCCCCACTTCCCAAACAGAGAATTTAAAAATAGTTTCCCAATATACCTCAGGCC
Organism: Lepisma saccharinum; assembly: GCA_022664845.1. Lineage (NCBI taxonomy): Eukaryota > Metazoa > Arthropoda > Insecta > Zygentoma > Lepismatidae > Lepisma > Lepisma saccharinum. Next base: position 35,597 of record JAGDQP010003275.1, read on the forward strand.
AGCATTATAACTGATTTTATCATGCTCGAGCGTTATTCCTTCATGTTCAGCATAGTCTTGAATATAAGATTGTTTTTGCTCCTCAGTCTTACATTCACAGGGAAAGCCACTAGCTTCCTGCTTCATTTATAGAAAGTATTCACATAGTTCATGAAAACTCCCTCAGTCATTTTAAACTCCCAAATTTCATACGTTTTAAGAACTTTGTAGCCCTTTTTAATAGCTTCATGTAATTCGGGAGTGCAAAATGTTCCGACGAAGCTCCGTTGTTCCTCATCACGATGACATTCCCCTTTCTCCATTGCTTCCATACAAAGCCTACAAAGTCCAAACACTAGAGGTTTGTTTGCATTGTATGGAAGGATCGGAATCTCTAACTTTTGTGGAGCTAAAACCTTGCAGAATACTACACCATGGATATCCTCTGGCTTCGTTATATCTTCTCCTCCGTGAATAATAGGTTTCCCAGTAGGAAGAGGCTTCCTCGACATTACCCATGGATAGAGAGAAGTGACATCTACGTAGCGGATGTACTAATCATATTTGCATTCATACAATGCACGAAAACATTCCGTTCTCCCTCCCTTAAAACTTTCCTTAGGAATAAGAAAACCTTCAATTTCCTTACATTGCGTTTTAATGAAATCCCGAATGTGAGGAGAATTTCGTACTTGCTCATTCCACTGGCATTCCCAGATTTCAATAACTTTTAAACCACATTGTTCTAAATATTGTTTTCGAGTCTTTGTTGCCTGATACTTGTTTTGCAACGTCACTCGTTGTTCGTCATCCAAAGGATAATGACGAAGCTGTTGAATACAGGTATGACCATCCCAATAGCATCCATAGTACTCATAGGCTGTACTATTTTTCTCGTTATAACCATTCAATTTATATTTACCAAATGGTACTTCGCCCCCATTTGCAACAGTTCGAATTTTAATATTTGGGTCAAGAGACTCCATATACTTCATCCATTGTAAAGACTTTTTACTAAAATGACTGCCGTATTGGAACCCCATTGGAGAAATGACGGGATGGTATTCTCTGGTAGGTATAAAGACCTGAAACATTGCATTGCACAAGCAGCTATGTCATTGAATACCACCTATTTTCTCTTCGATCAGATTCGAAAATTTAATCACAGCTTGTGCGAGAAGAAATACATCGTTCTTGCAATACTCGAGCATTTCTTTCTGCATGTTGAACGTCTTATCTTCAACCGTATCATACCACTCTCGAAGAGCCTTCCCTTCTTCCTCAGATTTGGAATCGAGGTCATAGAGATCGATGTGAGGCCATGGTCCTACATGATTCTCATTACCTATCGGTATTAAATAAGAAATGAGTCGCCCTACTTGAGTCCTTCTTGCAATCCCATGGTTTTCGGTAATTATGATAACTTTTCCCCTAAAAAAAGCTGTCCTTAAAGGAAATATTCCCGGCCTATAATTGAATAATTTTCTGACCTTGAGCAATAATATTAGGGGAAAAGTTTTGTTTCTTGATGAGCTCCCTCGCTACTAGTAAAGTATCAAATCGAGAGCTATTGTGTGCAATTCCCACCACTCTCAAACTTTGGACCTTGATTAATGACGTGGATGATAAATGCTTGAATGTCATAATACACAAAGTCTCGATCACCTTCTACATTACCACATACATAACATTTATACTCCACGTTCCCATCCTTACATTCATGACAGTGGTGAGAAGCACAAATTAAGTTTGCATGATGCTCACTTTTTCCATTTACATTCTTTTCTAGTAGTTGAGTTTCTACATCGAAAACAACATACTCCTACAAGAAGTTTTTAATAGGCTTGTTCTGTAACTTCTTAACGAAACAGAAGTGCGTCGGTTCAGACATATATTACAAAAACGTTCCCCACAAACGTGATCAGTTTTTCGGCGACGAGAATCTATTGTAACTCCACACTTAGGAGCAAAGCTTCACGTAGGAACATAGGGACCTACGATTCTCTTCCATGCTATGGGTGCGATAGCACGAGAGAGTAGGAAATGCTCTGAAACAATCATCACATTTAATATTACTCTCTTCATCATCATCCCTAACGATATGTCTCTCCTCACACATTTCAAATTGATACTCACACCTGTGGTCAATACGATTATAATAGAGGGTAAGACAATCCGCACAATACCCCCTTTTATCCAGAAAAGATTTTATACAAGAAATCACTACGTAGTGCTGGTTTTCATAAAACAGGAATAGCTTTTTACTAGAAAAGGCACTCTGCCCCCGATACCATATAGTAAAATCAATTGTCAATCGAGTGCGTACATAAACAACAATTTGGTAATTATACCCAAAATGTGCTTGGAACTTGTCCAATTCCTCAATACCCGCACCATTTTTCCCTTTCAAGTCAACACCTGCAGCTTCACATAGTTCTTTTCCTTCCTTAATCCAAGCCTTTGGTGTAATACGCATATAGTATGCTCTATTCCTTGCCTGTTTTGTATGTGGAGGTGTTCTAATTCGAGCCAGACAAAGAGCGCGCGCGAGGCAATCATACTCCCCATAGCCAAGGAAGATTGGGACGGGAATGATATGTTTTTCCAAGTAGTCCTACATTGGGAGATACTTTTTCTTATCAAATGGTTGACCCTGTCCACGTATCGGGCCCGTAATATGGCATTTGATCGTCATCCTTTCACCAAGGAGAAATACCTCGTTGGAATTCAAAATATTTTCCAAAGTAGGAAGAATATGATCAACTGTCATATACGGACGTTTTCTCCATGGAATATAAACGGGGCGCCCGAGGGTGTCGTTCGAACTGTCTATGCTAAAGTCAATGTAACTATCTTGGTCAATATCTGACAATATTTGTTCGAGCGAAAATGTGAACAGGGCTTCAACATACTGCTCGAAGTTTAAAATGCGTCTCGGCTCTCGAACACGTATGGTAACCTCTAGTCTGCGTAGAGGGAATTTAGTGTATTCTCAATTACGGCGGGATCTCCCTTCAGAGATATTTTCCCCTGTTCCATGCAGCTGGGGATAGGCATTCTCATTCACCCACTGACTTGCATCTTATCTCTCTAACTCTGCGATATCCTTAAAAATATCCCCCTCCCCTTCAAAAATATCAAAAAATTAATTACACACTTCGTCCCCCCTCTGTGACATTTCCACAATATTATGTTCTTGAGAATCCCTACCCATTGTCACAGCCTTGACATTTTCCGCATTCAAACTTTCCCTATCAACGCTGTGAAAGTCTGCATTTCTGGTACTAGGTATAGCAGTAGAAAATGTAGTACTTTCTAAATTAGTAAGAGAATTCATTGGAAGTAGATAGGAAGAGGTAGACGGAATAGGTGCAGGTGCTGGTGGTGAAGGCATGAGTGCCGAGGAAGAGGATATCGTAGGGGAACAGATTCCCTTTGTGGTGCAATAAATAGTAGAATTCGGAGACACAGGTAATTGTGTTTGCTATTGAGGTGGTCGTGGTACTGTAAGCAGTAGAACAACTCACAATTGAAGATTGAGTGGTAGCATTATCTATCTTAGAAGTTACACTGAATGGGAAAGGAGGGAGACACCTCCAGCGAGGAATGATGGTCAGAGATTCATCTTCGTTCACACGAACATAAATCTCCGAATCACCACTCATCACTTGAGGAAGTAACCCTAAGAACATAGCTACAACAGGTTCAACTACTCTCCCTCCTTCCTCATCCACTGGATCTAGGAAGATGGAATAATGCTGCCACCATATTCGTACAATTTCATCATTATTTAAAAATCCTCCCGTACCTAAATTAGCAATATCTTCTTTGCTCTCACACGCAGCCAAAATGCGTCTACACATGTCTTCATCCCCCTGGATTGTTCACAAAATTTGTCAATAAAATGAAAGAGAAAGGATATAGTGGGAAAGCAGCCAGAATTGACTGAATAATTACATACCTGTCTCCATGTCTCAGGCATTGTCTCCTGATCTCCATACCCCATTTCAGCTTTAGATGTTAAGACAGTATCAACGACGTTCTTGAATTCGCTCATATTGCTGAAAAAAGTATAAAAACAATACTTTAGTATTAATATCCATTTACCAAAGACAATACAAATAAATGAAATAGATACTGCTTAATTGAAATGAATGCTTACACGAATTATCTTAATCAATGATATTAAAATAAAGATTATTCAAATGAAATTGTAATAGAAATAATGTTCAAGTCCAATTCATGGTCCCATAAATAATAGCTAAAAACTCTTTACTTTCTACTCTTAAAATCAAGATTTTATACAACTACAATTTCCTTTATAAAATGTTAGATGAGAACATCATTCCACTAATACTACCTTGATCAAACATTCATAAAAACACCACGTAATACACCACCATAGAGCAAGTTTACTTTATAAACTTTGCCGCCCAATTCATGGTTAGATAAATATTACGTGGAAACTACTTTTTACTTTAAAATCAACATTTTTTATACAACTACAATTTCCTTTATAAAATCTTAGATGAGAACATTATTCCAATAATACTACCTTGATCGAGCATTCATTAAAATATCACATAATACTTCCATAGAGCAAGATTACGTTATAAGCTTTCCCAGTTGAAATGTTATTTTAAAAGTCCCATGAAACTACATTGGTCTAACATTTTAATATAAGAACAATGACCAATGATAAATCAATCCATCATGAGAAAATATATTTACCTCAATTCAGTTGTCTGATTTTGCAGGAAGTCTCTCACTAAACACGTGCTTTCTGAAGAAAATCAGAAAAAGGTCGAAACTGTGTTTTCTTCATCCACCAATCTGAAATGAAAAAGATAAACTCATGAATATTTACCCCTCACTAGACAATTCGCATATTCAGTCACTTCCTACAAGTAAAATCACTCAATAGAAAGTAATAAAGTATTTTCAAAATATAATATCATCCTTACCCCCTCCCCAGCATTTATCATATAATACAGTTAAGTTAACATTCAATGATAAAAGAACATTGGATTATCAAGTAATCTATTTACCTTAATTCAATTGTCTGAATTTACACCACGCCTCTCACTAAACTTCCCTTACAATCAGGATCGCAAAGAACTGGCCTTTCTCACACACAGCAAATTGTAATCTGAAATGAGAAAAGAAAAACTTTCATGAATATTTACCCCTCATTAGACAATTAGGTTCACATATTAACTCATTTCCTACAAGTAAAATCACTCAAAAGAAAGTAATAAGGCATTGTCAAAATAAAATAATCTCATCATCCTTACCCCTCCTTACCCCCCCCACCATTTCTCATACAGCATTAAGTTAACATTCATTAATAAAAGAACATTGCATTATCAAACGATTCCTAACGTATCTATTATCTCTTCCTAACGTAAAAACAGTAAAAGAACCTCTTCTATTTACCGCTGATATTTCTTGCAATTGTCAACGCAAACAAATACTCAAAGCGTGTTTGAAATTTCCTCAACGCAAGGCTCACTGAAAATAAGCCTAACATTTCTTGCAATTGTCAACGCATGCAAATACTGAAAGGGTGTTTGAAATTTCCTCAACGCCAAACTCACTGAAAATTAGCCCTAACATTTCTTGCAATTGTCAACGCAAACAAATACTCAAAGCGTGTTTGAAATTTCCTCAACGCAAGACTCACTGAAAATAAGCCCTAACATTTCTTGCAATTGTCAACGCAAACAAATACTCAAAGCGTGTTTGAAATTTCCTCAACGCAAGAGTGAATGAAAATTAGGCCTTTGAAATTTACGTATAATATTTCCTCAAGACAAGAGTGATTAGAAATGATCCCTCATATTATTGTACTAGCACAAGGCAAGTGTCAAAGAAAATGAAGCCTAATATTATCGTACTACCAGAATGTAAATGTTATTGATAATGAACCCTACACGGGTTTACTCAGTGTTCGCACTTTCTTCATTTCACCAATTCATCCCATCATTATCCGACCGCCATGAGCCAAAGTTTCCTAAAGATCTTAAAACTTAATTCAAAATCGTGTTTCAATTGTCTACATACCCAAATTGGAAGTAAGAAAGAAAAGTCTCTTTTAAAATTAGGCCTAACAAGGATGCTTAATGTGTTTCAAAAAACGGGAGTATGTATCCGAGTTAAGCTAACGTTGCCTAAAGGCCTTAAAATTAAATTCAAAAAGCGAGATTCAATTGCAACTACTGAAAGAAGTCTGTTTTATAATTAGACCTAACAATGATGATTATCGTCTTTCCAAAAATGGAGGACATGTACCCGGCCTGAGCCAAAGTTACCTAAAGGCCTTAAAAAGCAAGATTCAATTGCGCATACCAAAATTACAACTAATGAAATAATCTGTTTTAAAATTAGGCATAACAATGTTGTTTATCATGCTTTCAAAACGAAAGCATGTTTCAAAGTCTGTATCCACCCTTCCAACATCCAAAACTCTCTCTAAAAAAACAGGCTTACCAAAAATGTTTCGCAGAAGATTCACCTACAAAATCTTCACTCTTAAACAAATATTATGTTCACGGTGTGCTAACTACCAAAACTAGAACACGAATGATAAGGCCTTGTTCTAGGATAATTTTGTATTCAAATTTGGAGCAAAAGTATATACTCGCTTCCCATTACCCAACCTAAATGTAAAATGCTTGCCTTCACTCAAAATGAGCTAGTCAACGAATCTATGCTGACTAATGCCAGAGAATGAGCTGATCAAGCAACCTACATACTCGATCACGTCAGAGAATCATGTCTTCACAAGTATGTGTCTTTTTTCACGTTGATGAGGCAAACATTCATTTTCATACGCGATATGTGTTTTCCAAAAATTCCAGAGTCAGTCAAATTCAAAGATACAATCTATTATTTTTTCCTTCATTTATTTCTGGAATGTTGATATAATCATATCTTTATTGACAAAACATGTTTCTATCGCATCTCAATCGGTGAGAGTGTCAATCAAACTAGACATTTTTCCATGTTTCAACAATTTCACTACTTTAAATGTTCATACAAATAACTCGTATGTCAATATCTGGAAATTCCATTGAATGAGGAAAATAGTTTTAAAAAACAAGTCTCAGTCACTCATGCAATCGTAGCTATGATGCAGACTCGGGGGGTTTCCCTCCTTGTTCGCTTGTTTGTAATTACGATGAGTGTAATTGGGAATTCCATCAAACAAGGAAAATTGTCAAGCCTCTCCCTCTCACTCACTCAGCGGAATGCAGCAATTATGTTAAAGCGAGTTTCAAAGGCTACCACATGCGAAGTCTCTGTTTTTAAACTTGCTACCCCTGTGTAACCAAACATGCGAGACTTGAAGACGTTCATTAGTTTCTTTCTAAACTAAGGTGGTGTTAGGTTATGCTGATATCGTGTTGAAAATTAAAGAAAAATCTCTTGTCCTTTTTTATGATCATCTCTTACATTTTTAAAAAAAAGTAAGTTGCAAACAACGTTTCTGTCACTTTAGGGGGGTATCTAAATTGTTATTATGAATCTTGTAATTTAAGAAGCTATAAACTTTTGCTGTAAAGATTTTTCTAAATAGCTTAATCTTTTTTATCTATTTCTTTCCGTAAATATTTAGAAGTACTGTAGAGATAGCGCTCGTTTGGGAGTGTTCTTAATAAATTTGGGTTCAGATAGCATGATCTGGTAGAATCACTGACCATGTCAAATTTTCACAAACGATCTAATGTTATTCTTAATGTTATTATTAGGATTTTAGTTTGTCTGACTAGTTTCAAACTGTTCTCGATGATTTTATGGGGTAAGAGACCTATAGGGTTTCTACCAGGATTTTTAATTTTGGGGGTCTGTACGTTTCCAGGACAGGGTACAGGATTTCTGCCCGGACTGTTAATTTTGGGGTTCTGTACATTTTCAGCACAATTTTTCCTAGCATCATTTTAGTATTCTGTATAAGAGAGACAGGAACGTACCCAGGGGTGGTTGCTGAGGGGGCTCCAAAAAATTATCTTTTCTTAAATTAACGTAATTGTTTAACAAAATTATGTGCTTTTTTAGCTACAATCTTCTTACTATTCTCTATAAGACAGACAGGGACGTAGCCAGAGGTGGCTGCAGGGGGAACTTGTTCTATCTTGCCTTGTGTCAATGACATCAAACAACTTGTTCTATCTTGTCTCGCGACCAAGACGTATCCAGGGTAGATGTGTGGGTGCTGACGGGGAGCCTGGTTCCATCAAAAATAAACAACTTGTTCTATCTTGCCTCGTCTCAATGATCGTATAAACTACATACACAACCACTCGTCTACGTTGCTCAATCCGCGCCATCTTAAAATTAAGACTCTATCAGAAACATTGGGTAATGCCTTTTCCCATTTAACTCATAGCGTTGTTCAATCACACCCCGCTGACCTCACCAGCCACCTCTAGGCCATCAACTACTTGCCAAACCACTCTACTACGTGGCTCCATGGCGGCCATCTTGGAATTCAGTCTTTTCTCCAATAACGATTGCGTAATAAATTTTCCCACCCACATTTCACACATAGCCTTGTTCAATCACCCCCGCTGACGTCACCAGCCACCTCTAGGCCATCAACTACTTGCCAAACCACTCGACTACGTGGCCCCATGGTGGCCATCTTGAAATTAAGACAAACCCGAGCGATATCTACTCACACAATCAGATTAAAACATGCAAATGTTTTCCTATAAACTATTCAGAACCACATGAACATCTGCGAGCACTTTGTCGGAATTGACTTAGTTTGACACGCTATTGAAGAAAATGGTAATGAATAAAATGTATTCTTTTTTCTTTTTTAAAAGTGGATCATCATGTATCACGCGCGATGCTTTCTATAATTTATTCTCTCCTTGAATGTATTACCACTTTCGATTACAGTTTGAACACTTTTGTACTATTTCTGGCCGAAGTTAGAGTGTATTAAATTTGGTCGCCTAAAACCCAAGTTAAAAACTTGGCGAAAGCGAGGATAAAATACATATGCTATGCTCGTGTGGTGATAGGGCTGGTAGAATATTGCTCTTAGCAACCAACCTACGAAGAATATAATTCACTTTCATTGCTGTGTACATTCAGATTCATAGAAAATAGGCGATGGAAAAATTTGAATGTCCGAAAGTTGCAGAATCTCGCAACACACTCGTCAAGCACAAAATATGGAAATGTTGAACATAGGCACGGTATTAACATTGTGTATTTTATACAAGTATTTCCAAGTTTTGTCCAGAGAAACGAAGTGCGCACGGGCGTATGCACGTGATATTTGTCTTTGTGTCGTCGACGACAAATGCTGTCGGTTTGGAAGGTTGTTATTGTCTACAATATATGTCAAGCACTTTTATTTATATCGTAACAGGAACTGTTGTTGACTTTTCAATAGAAACTATGAAATCTATACTTGAGCTTTAGATAATACAATATTTGTGTTTTAATGTGTGTATTTGATATGCACTAAACTGAATTGTTACCTTTAACCTTTTTCATACCATTTATTGTTTCGCCTGTCAAAGTTATTACAAAACTTGAATATACAAGAATAAGTCTGGTTATTAATTATGGATTAAAATAGTCTTCGCTAGGAAACCAATAATATCACAATACGAGAAAGTCTACCTTGGATAAGTGAATGTGCAAGTGATTGTTCATCAGAGTGATGACCAATCGATAATTAAGAAAGGTATCATAAGGCACAATAACGCCAGGTTACTTACTCGAACGATGGCATAGTATGTGAGGACGAGCGAGGTGTTACGGATAAGGACTGATATTATCACTGACAAAGTTATTGTATTTAAACGTTGAACTTCAGAAATTTTCACTAACAGAGTTTAGATCTATCTAACAGATTCCCAGCACGGCAGCAGAGAATAAGCTTCAAAGAAGCGTGAATACGAGTAGCACGACAGAGAGTGAGAGTGAAGTCAAGAATGTAGAGTAGAGTGGAGTCGAGTGGAGTGCCTCTCCATAAGAAGGGCGAAGCTTATATATGATTATAGTCAACTAGTTTTCTCTTCCAGGTACTACGTTGTTTACGTGAATGATTCTAATATTATTCTTGAAAGCAGGAAGAAGCAGTCACTTCCTTCCACTGTCGTTTCACCGTCATTTGTTTACACCATAACTATTTCAAGGTTTGCTTAACAATAGCAAGGACATAATACACTGGAAATGGCACTCATATGTCGAAAACAAATAAGATACTTATTTCTTGTAGATGTTGACACTTTTACTTCTAAAAGTTCATGAAGTTATTTTCAATAAAGCATAAAACACTAAATTTAATAAAATAATGCAAATGCATTACCAGGTGTATGCATAACTTTTTGCCGGTTTTTGTGGTAAAGAAAACACGTAATTTTCAAAGGAAATTTATTTTGTTTTATTCAAAATATTGGCCATCGGCTTCTACACATTTCGCCCATCTTTCAGGTAATTGATGCATACCATGACAAAAACTGCTTGTCTTTTGCGGCAAACCATTCGTCGAGCCATTTTTCAACGTCTTCGAAATTGCTGAAGTGCTGTTTTGCGAACGCGTGCCCCATTGATGCAAAGAGGTGATAGTCAGATGGCGCCAGGTCTAGGGAGTACGGCGGGTGCGGAAGCGTGTCCCATCCAAGCGATTTCAAGGTGTCTTTCACTGGTTTTGCTGTGTGAGACGGCGCATTGTCGTGTAACACAATCACTTTGCCATGTCTTCAGGCACATTCCGGTTGTCTTTCGATAAATGCGTGATTTAAATTAATCATTTGTTGGCGATAGCGTTGTACATTAACGGTTTCGCCGGGCTTCAAGAGTTCATAATACACAATACCGCTCTGGTCCCACCAGACACAAAGCATGGTCTTCTTGCCGAAGCGATTTGGCCTTGGTGTTGAAGGACCGGCTTCGCCAGGTGAAAGCCACGACTTTTTCCGCTTCAGGTTTTTAAAATAAATCCATTTTTCGTCACCCGTCACAATTCAATACAAAAAGGATTTTCTTTCGTGGCGTTGAAGCAGCATTTCACAAGTGACTTTGCGATTTTCCATTTGACGTTCATTCAAATCGTGTAGGACCCATTTACCCAGTTTATTGATCTTCTCCATTGCTCGTAAACGTCTGCTGATTGTTTCTTGTGACACATTTAATGCGAGTTGGGTCATCCTCCAATAACACCTGCAATTGCTCGTTTTCGCACTTTTGTGGTCTACCAGAGCGCGCACTGTCTTTCACATTGAAATCACCATTTTTAAATTGTCGAAACCATGTCTCACATGTTCTAATCGATGGAGCGTGTTCACCATATGTTTCTACCAGCACACCATGACTTTCAACAGCCTTTTTCTTTTGATTAAATAAGAAAAGCAATGCGTGCCGCAAATGTTCTTTTTCAGGCACAAACTTCGACATGATCACTGAACGATAAAACAAAGACGCTAGTGTTTGGCGGACTCAACTTGTGTGTCTTTGCAGTTTAATGTCAGAAGAACAAAATGACGTATGTGTCAAATGAATACGCTGCGTACTTTTCGCTGGCGCCATCTCTTAGGTAAATCGGAAACTACTTATGCATACACCTGGTATATATAGCGTAATCTTGATTCGCTATTCTAAAATTATACATTTGTCAATATCAAACATTGTTAAATTAAAATTTAAAAACAACTCTTGTCTGAAAAATGGTATGAAAAAGGTTAAAGGTAACAATTTAGTTTAGTGCATATCAAATGCACACATTAAAACATAAATATTGTATTATCTAAAGCTCAAGTATAGATTTCATAGTTTCTACTGAAAAGTCAACAACAGTTCCTGTTTACGCTATAAATAAAAGTGCTTGACATATATTGTTGACAATAAAAACCTTCCAAAGTTTCTGTATAAAAGGGCACCAGCTTGGAGCAAAGGGATCTCACTTGATCACCAACTCTCCTACTACCAACTTAATGGTCAGATTGTATTGAGATGCTTTGAAAGGAGGACATTCTCACAAGCGCAAGTCTGCCATTTTACTATTGAAATTGTTTGTTCAAATTGTATTCACACGAAACAATATTGTCAGACCAAATCAGCTTAAGGATTGGTCTCCATTTGTATTGACAGGCTCATTTACCTTTAAAAAATCATTGTCTCTTGTACTTGATTTTTCTGTTCATTTGCTTAATATTTGTCCCGATAACTGTAATCTTTGCCAATGGTCGAACTCAGTTATATTCTTGTATGTATTTAAATAGCAGCACTAAGGTATTAAGCCCCATGCTTAGAATCGAACCCAGAATTGTATGCACATTGTGCTTATTATATTGGGTTGTAATATTAGCTGATCAGAATTAGTATTGGCTCCCCATACCGAGGTACTTCATTTTTAATTCCACTATAATTGTAACTCATATCTCTCTTTCACAATAAATTAAGGATATTCCATCTCACATTTTAATTCACATCAAAATCCCTATAATTACTGCCAATCAAGCTTTTACATTATCTCTTCTTTATTTTCCTAAATGAAACTTGTACCATTCAATTGAATACTTCTCACATTATCATGTCTAAAAACGACATATTTGCTTTAGACACTACAAATTTACAGAAATGTCATATTTTAGAAAAACCTTTCCTTTGTAAAATACCATATACTAATTCTAACAATCCATCACTTTCTCGTTGCGTCCTTAATCTTAGACACGCTACAGTTGTAGGACAACTCCAAGACTCCTGTACTTTCAAGTGTGTGCCAAATCATCCATTTTCAATACGCCACATCTACTGCAAAACATATGTTTTATTAACCCACCAAATTCTCTAAGGATTCAATACCCAAATCAATCCATTTTCGATATATCCTTCTCTTCTCCTAGAAACATATATATCACACTTCCATGTGGATACAATATCTTCAATCAGGATACTGTAATTTTACAAACAGCTTTCCTTTGTTTTACAGCTAGTAATAACCCACGAGCTATTCAATTGCATCATCCGTTAACTATTAACTTTTATTTCCCATACCATCCCATAGACAAATTTCTATCAACGCCACTTTAAATGGCTTACGGCTTTTATTCTTTCTTAACATATCGAAACCTCTTTTAGCCCCCGTTCCTAATATTTCTACTCCTTCATGGTATGATTTCGTACCCGATGAGCACGAAAACACCGTTTATACCTCGATTTTGTAATTTAAATTCCTTGTGACTATTTTAAATTCCATAGGTTCTATAATTTTATATCGCCGTACCAATTCACAAGTTCAACATAATATTGCTCATCCCGTTGAATTACATCTTCTTCCCAACTAATTCTAAAGTTCCTTTTATTTTCATAAGTTCTATTCTTATCGGACTTTTACTTTTCTCAACCTTTAAAATGGCATTAGCTTTGCAACTACCCACGATTCTCTCCTTATCCTCCTTCCCTATCATTCTAATCTTAATAAGTATTCTCTGAATCCTTTTCAAATGTTATTGTTCCAAAATAGAGACAAGCCCGGTACCAAACGCAAATATTATTGTATCATACAAACCAGTACCCATTATTATCACTTTATTAAAGTTTCCCTACACAAGCATCCTGTTCGGTAGTAAACATTCCGTTTTGAACGAATAGATCTACAACAGATTAAGAAAATTGATTAAGCATCACGAAGGGAACAGGTACATGTTGTAGAAATGTTTTCACATAAATTAATTCTGGATAACATGTTTAATTTTTATCCAATTAAATACGCTCAAAGAGAGGGGGAGCATAAATATTGCAGTATCATTCAGTCTATTCGGGGGAGGTCAAGGGGTATAAGTGTCCAAGATATGCATCTATTCCACTCTGTGGCAAATTACCAGACTATTTGAGATGGCATAAAATGTTTTTACATATTATGTGTTTTTCGTTTTCATACTCCGTATATAATATAACTTTCATAATTATCAGGCACACACAACATTGTCTTCCGTCGTCTTCCTCTTACACTTGGTAAATAGTGTTCTCACAATGAAGGTAAAAGGAAGAAATAACCAACCTTCTGAAAGTCATGAATGTTCCATTAAAATGTTTAAACGGAATCGATAATATATAATGGTGATTTAGGGGACATTCAAGTATAAGTTTAGTCATTTTGGACTTCCCCCTTCCCTTATACTCACGTAAAACACGTCAAATTTCTTATCGTTATTTTGTAGTAAAAAAAGTCTCTAAATATAGACCAACAAGTTTATTTAGGGGATCTTACGTAAATATTGTTCTGATCCCTCTCCCCTACTCTCAGAAACAATAAACAAAGCTTGATCCCCTCCCAACTTGAATGCTTACGTAGTTCTTCAACGGCCCCTTAAGACAATTCATTTCGAAGTTGAAAATCTTTACTTACTAATTTTACAAATTGGATATTTATCTAAGGAGAAAAGGAGTAAATCAGTTCATAGAGACTGTTTAATTTATAAGAATTTGATACTTATGAATTTAGATACATATCGAAATTATCATCAATAACAATACGAACATTCAATATATTAAATCTAATCTTCAAAACTGATTGCTAATTTAATTTTGACATTTAATACATTAAATGATTACTACTTAAGTAAAGACGTCCTGACAGTTTTACAGCCTTTCTATAATAAAGTGGGTTCTAATTTTTGCACCGACATTTTGAACCTTCCTGCAACGAAATTTCCGGATCTTTCTGGGATGGTACCTTCAAACTATATATTGATTGATTTCCTTCTAACATCTTCCCTCTCCCCTTCATGTACTGAGCCAAATGGCCATAAATATAGATTCATTCAGTAATTAAATGCATAAAAGCTTGGCTTAAATATGTATTGATCCGCTCTTCGTATAAAGTGGATTGAGGAAATATGCCAATCCTTGGAAAGATGCCTACAGTAGTGTAATTCCATAACTATTGTCCTAAATGGAAAAATTGTGTGGTATGAACTAATTAGTCAATATCCTCCCTAAAAGGATGTAGTGAATTCACGTGGAGACGAAACAAGTACTTCGAAAAATGTCTTGTTTTAGCGTAAAAATAATTTTCTGTACTCAGTAGACAGCTTACAATGGGACTAAATTTCATGACAGCGTAGAAAATGCACTGAACAGAAAAGCACACCATTTGATGCCCACTGCCTAAATACATTCCACCAAATAAGACTGTTTCCATTGTTTTGTTGTTTCAGTGAAGGAATATAAACAATATAAAATACCAGTAGCCGGGTAGATGGAGAGAAGTTCCTCTGTGGAGCACGCTGCTTTGCGGTGTGTGGTAGGTAACCAATATTTATGTTTGTCAATTTTCTCAGGGGGACCTCCAAGCGAAAGAGCCTTGTTTTCCTTCACAGAATCTAACATGTGAGAAGTATCGCATTCGGTTTGCGGTGGAAGCTGTCTGGATTGCTGACAAGGTAAGAAAACCAACTATATCACTATTAATTTAATGCACACTTCTTAAGAAAATAGAGAAAATACTTTGGTAATAGTGCTAGAGAAATACTTAAATGGCACTGCGATCTACATTTAACCTGGAGTTCCAAGAAAAAGCAGTTAAATATAATTTCGTATTCTTAATGTTGCTGACAGTTAGTAAAATCCACTCGGTCGGTCCCTGAAAAGCACTTGGATAAGTTGCTATTAATTCTATTTCACTTTTGTCCAACTAGCAGAAGACAAGTGAATATCGTCCACAAATACCGCACGGCCGGGTTGTAAGTAAAATTAAACCGCTAACAGGGCAAAGAAAAGCATTTTAGTATTCAATGTTCTGTTTTGAATGTAGAGTGCTAGGGAAAATGTCCTATAATCAGATATCTATACTATTATTACGAACACACCACTGTTGAATCAACATAATAACTTGGTGACAGTACTAGGGAAATACTTAAATGGCGCTGCCATCTACATTCTAACATTGGATACGGCTAGGTAAATGAAAGTCAGCCTGCCTTCGAACGAAATCAGTTAAATATACTTTCACATTCTTACCAGTGGAGAAGGCTAAGTTACTAAAACTAACTGCCAGTCTATAAACAGCCTTGAAATAATTTGTTAACAAGTTCAATTGTCTCTATTTGTCTTTTTTCTGACTACAAGGAGATAAGTGCATATAGTGCATAAACAACGTGCGGTCAGTTTGTAACTACATTAAATCGGACCCTTTAATAATTCATAAAGCATTTTAGCAAAGGATATTTTGCCTCAAAAGCTTCTGGGCATTGTAACATCTAGTACCAGTGATCTCTTGTTATCATCCTGGCAGTGCTTTTAATTTGGATACCATGAAGAAAAGGGAAGTTGTAAACTTGTGTTTATTGAGTGAAAGACGGTTGTTCATAACCAGAGAGGACTCACAGTTTTTAAATGAATATGTACATGAATATTTGATTGCTTATAAGACATTTTCAGAAATGAAATGGCGAATAAAAGAGCTCAATCCGTTTAATATTTTGTATATATATATTTGCGGCGTCCACCCAGCGTCGTGAGGCCAATTGGGGAGCTACCTGAATAAAGAGGTAGCGATCACAGTTGAGGGCTTCGGCTCTCCTCTCCCAACACGTCTGGTCAGCGTGGGAGCAGTAGACCACCTCCTCCCTCCGGGAGAGGCCTCATCCAGTAGTGGATTGAATATGGCTGTGTATTATATATATATATATATAATTGCTATGTTTACATAATCGGACGAGATTTCAAGTCGTGAGACATCAAAATATGTATAGTTTGGTGGTTCGGATGTGAAATTAAGTGTACAAAAAGTGTACTGCACAGGTTTTAACCAAAAGCTATCTGTTCGAAAGAGATAATTAATGCGAAAGGAACTAATTTGGAAACAATTTATCAATATACAGGAATGAATTTCGTATATTTAAAAATAAAGAGAGAATCAACGGGTAAGGCAACCTCTAAACTGTCCAATCTGGTGCATTTACATTTTTGATATGATATGAGAATGAATGTTTTGTCACACTTAAATTATTAAAATCTCGGTCGAGAAATATTTTAGTGCAATGCAGTAAACTACATTATAAAATAAAACGTTTCCGTGTCAACAAGAATAAAAAAACTAAAAAAAACTAAAATACGGTAATGTGTCATAAAAGTATCTGTGCGAGGTCTCACCCTGACATCCAGTTACAGATAAAATGATGTGTCCCGTATCTAATTTGGATTTTTCACTCCACTAAAAAAGTTAACACGGGAAATCTTTGTCTGAGATTTAACGGTAATTCCATCTCATTTTCGCCGAAACTGTATAGACATTTCCCCGTCAAAATTTAACATCACCTAACAAAGCTTTTATTCAAATTCGAAATCCCACAACTTGATTTTTGATATCACAATTGGAAATCTGAAAGTGTTATACAAACTAAAACTTCAAATACTTAGGTGATTTACCACTTTTATCCATGTTCAAAACCCTTAGTGTGAAGAAAAAGTAAGTTGTGCAAATCAGATGCGCAGTGAGTTTCAGCTAGTAAACGTAACTTTATGAAATACCTTTCTCGTTTACGGGAAACTATTCAATTGTTTCTCGTGCCATCTCCTTCTTCCCTTTCCGTTTTCGAATGCTATGTTGCTTCCAACAGCGATTTTAGGCTTTGTTCTCCAACAACATTTAGGGGACTTTTAGCTTAACTCATTCTCGACAGTTTCCGTTAGCAGCTGCAAATCAAGTCCCCGTGGAATTCATCATTATTCCAAGCAAATAATTGTTCCTACAAGTTCTTCCTGATATGTGGATAAAATTTCTCAACTTATTTTGAAAACATCAAGAGGCAGAATCAAAAGTTCAATCATAAAAATCTGAAACTTGTATTTGCTTATTTTCTTAACATTTACAAAATTTTTAATATGTCGAAACAAACAAGTTGAAATGTAACAAAACAAATTGCTGATCAAGTACAAACCATTTTCATATGTACAAAACAAACAAGTTGTAATGTAACAAAAGCTTTTCCTATCATGACAATTACAAAACAAGAGACAACTAAAGAAAAAATCTTAATATACAGAAATAAAAGTTGGAACTCGTATAAATTAAGAACAAACATATTTTTAGTGTAACATATTTCAAACCATACAAAGAAAATCTGAACTCCCAAAAATGCAATCTCAAAAGACAAATTTCTTCACCACCAAAGATCTGTATTCAAGAATGATACGCTTTTCATCTTAGGTTAGTTTGTTTATCTCTCTCCTATACTTTCAAATACTTTCGCGTATCTCTATAAAACTTATACGGGAAACAATTAACTCTTCTTGACAAATCCCGAGTCATCTTCCATCAAGCTTTCCTGTCACCGTACCTCTGAAATAAGCTACAACACACACACGCTAGCAAGCAGGTAATAGACAAACCCACATACGCGTACATAATGAGTAAATCTCGATTGATGAGAACGTATCAGCTAAGGGCGTTGGATGATTACGTCACAAAACAAATCGTTTTAGGCTTGAAATCAAATTTGCTCTCACGTATTGCTTCCAAAAATATTTCTACAATGGATTATTTAATCAAAGAAATACAAAACATCCATTAGAATTTGTTCGCTGTAGCCGAGAGTCGTCGCGGAGAATTTGATCAACTACAGCTCATGACAAATCCAACAGCTGGTAAGTCACTGTCCCCGTACCTTGACCCTTCTTTTTCTTCCACTCTGTTTCCACCGTCCCATGTTACTTCGCTCAGCAATTGTGTGCCATCTTTCTACATCAATACCTGTCTCAACCAGTGATGCAAAGTACGATGAACAAACCGTACGCGGCAGGTTCTTTTCTTTTTCCTCAGCCTTCCCTATCCGTACACTCTCTCTCCCAACCCGAACGGCAGGCCACTCTGCAAAGACAAGTACCAATAAACAATACTAATCTTGACAAAATTCAACATGAAATTGAACATCTTCAGTGAACGATACAGTAGACACAGGCTGTGAAGGCACCAGACCAGCCTTTGACCCCCTGCATCCCCACGTGACACACATGATTCGCTATGTTCAAAGTTATCTCAATTAGTGCTTCAATTTGAGTCATCCAGCAATCGGCCACAAATAACTGCGGTAGAAATGATCATAGGCCGAACAATTTAGGACGAAACAATAATAATAATAGGGACCCTGTTATATGTTATAAATGTAAAGGGGACAATGACATTTCGAGACATTGCAATCAGAGATCACGGAACAACGACAGCAACAACAATAGCAACTCCAATTTTGAAAACTAGGTTAATCTGAATTGGGATCTTGCCACCGAACTGAGAATGAAGAAATTGTAGTCCCTATGTCGATACAGAATAATCTGTCATTTATAACAATTTAAATAAATGGACAGTTTTGTAGTACATTATAAGATTCAGGTTCGCAATGCTCCCTTCTTTCCTCCGCTATTACTCCGAAGGTAGCAAAAAGGTTACCAATAAATACATCACTTAAGAGCATTTCGGAAAATAGATGTATTAGTAATGAAGTTACCAATATAAATATGATGATTGTTTTTCGGCACCATTATTGGCTATTTTCTATGACAAAAGAATGTGGGATTTTGGGATCAGATTTCTTGGAATACCAATACGCATACATCGAACATGGTACGAATCAATTAAAGTTATGGCGTTTTGGACGAGCACCAGATGCATTATTTTTGGGTCCTGCGAGAAACTCTTATGCGGTCCCAGAAAATATATCCTTGAGAGCTTAATAGTATCTGAACATCCTAAAGAAATTGTAACCCGCAAGATTAAGATCAAACCTGGATCTACTATAGCCACTCCTGTTAGAGTTCTGATTTTTACTGCAAGGACGATAACTTAATGATACAACCATATTTAGGTTTGTTGAATCCACTTGGCTTGTCCACAGTACCAGTGTACTGTTCAGGACCCGTTTTGAGAATGCTATTGCATAATCCGTCGCAGAAAGTATGGGTATGATAAGCAAATACGGTTATTATAACCGTTTGCAAAACTGTTATAGTAAGCAAATAATCAGGCAGGGGCTAGTAAAGCTGAAAAGGTAAAAAACAAGATCAGATAAACAAGAAAGAGGTAAGCAGATGGGTATCAATTCGAAATATACCGAAAGTTAGGAATAAAATTAGAAGAATACTCGAAGAATTTTAAGCTAAAGTATCAACAAAGCCAGGCAAGAAATTTAAGGTTCACTGTCTGCGTTCAAAATGTGCTTTAAAAATCCATTGCTTAAGAGCCGGACGGAGCTGGCCAAAATTTAGAATCTGAAGAAAATATATGTTGGCAAAATTTATCAAGTTCTCTTGAAATCCGGAAAATTGCCTGGCGCTGTAGTAGTGTTCCTTCCTATCTAGTAGTGGGGTGGGGACAGAGGGTTGGTAAGAAGCAACCTCCCAGTTTCCTCCCCTTTGAGGACAGGTCACAGTTTTATTGTATCGAAACGAAAATAGACGAGGTGCTAACTTTCGAGATTTTGTAGTCGTGACCTATTAAAAACCATGTCATCTCTCCCGGGGGTGGTCGTCAACTGTAGGGAAGGGGTAAAAGTCCTAGAAAACAGCAATCACGGAATCGATCATAACTAGTTTACTAAACATGGTAAGGTAATGTTGTTTTAAAAAAACTGTAGGTAATAAAATTCTCTATAATATAAATTGACACAGATATACATATCTATAATAATTTCTGGGTGGTAAAAAAAAGAAAATTAAATCTCAGAAATAAGCCAAATTTTTCAAGAAAAATACTAACACTTCCCCCATTTAAGTACTTATTAAGTAGAAGAGGGAAGCAAATTAGGAACTTTTAAACCGGTTTCTAGATTTTGCTACTGCACCTATTAGGCTGTGGTGCTTGCAGAAAGGTGCTAGGGGGGAGGCAGGTGTCCGAGAATTATGGAGGAAGTATATGTAATAATGGAGAAGATATGTATTAATCAATGAATTATTTTTTTATTTTATTTTTCATCCGCCATTTTGTTATTTGCTGACCGGCTCGTAACCGAAGATAGAATCCGGTACTAAGCGCCCACACCGCCTGCCCTGCCCCCGTGAAACCTGGTATTGCAGAAAAGTGTGGAACACATCATACCAGAATACATTTCTTTTTTTTAATCTTTTAATTTTTATTAAGAAATATTGTGGAATTCATCACTTAAGGTGTGCAGTTATCATTGCTTGAACAACGGAAAGACACTGTGAACTGCTTCTCTGATACTAACACACCTTCTTTCTTGACTGTCTGTGTGATACTGCTACTCTATTGAATCACCTTTTTGTGTGTCAGCAAATGAATATTTTTCCTTAGTCAATAGAAATAGTGATATTGTAACTGTTCTTGGAAGCTGAAGAAAAAGAGAAATTTCGGTTGCTTTTGCAGCAGTAAGGGTTTACCGGTATTTTCGGGAAACTCATTTATTAATGGGAAAATAAGTACTTTTCAAAAATGGCCTTCGTTTGAGTGAAGTGCAATAAATATGCTATTGATGCTGTCATTTGCTTTGAAGGAAATACGTTTTTTATTGAAAACATTGGTGTGAGATGCACTTGTATTGATTGCTGTCTGATCATTAAGCAGAGGTTTATTCTGGGAACAAATGATTGATCCCGCTGTTTATCGCCATTGCAAACAAATAAGATATCTGCGAATTATTCTAAGTACCGCCTAATTGTCTTTTAATGAGGGTCGGTTAAAGAGACAGACCTATAAATTCTTTGAAAATCGATTTTTAATGCGGTCTCAGGCAGAAGCTTCCATCAATATCTTATTTATTATACGGTGATAGAAATGTCTTTTGAAAATGTAACTGTGTCTTTCTTTTCTCTTGTGTATCACAACTTCAAGTAGACATGAATTTATGAGGGTCAGGAGACAAACTGTACTTAGCGAAAAGAAACCTTTTAAAACATAACAACAATAGAATCCTTTTTTTTTGTTCACGGCGCCAATGAAAATTGTAGAACGAAGTTGCAATTATATAAATACTTGGAATTGACCCTTCGGCTTTACTGCCCAACCTGTTTTCGGTTTGAGAAGTGTTTGAATTCAGTTTTGCAGTATACGTTCAGCTTGCAGCTTCTGTTACAAGATTTGAGAAAATGTAAGTAATTTTTTAAAATTATATTTTTAATAGACCTTGAAGAACATTTTTATATGATATCACAGTTTAGTTAGCGCGAATCAAAAACCCCGGATTGCCTCTTTCATTAAAATTTTTAATGTTTTATGAATATTTTCCGAAATGCTTGCCTACAGGTTCGCACCCAGAACATTTGAGTCAATGGATTTTTGCATTTTGATGTTAGAACTGAATTTGTAACTTGAACTTGAGTAATTTAGATTCTGTTTTGTGAACGTCTTTACTGAAATTAAAGACTCCATAATCTGAAACGATTAGTTTCCTACGAAAGTATAGTGACTTGTTCCATTTGACAATAGATAAATAGTCTGGACACCAACGGAAGTGGAATTTTGTTGCCTACAGCTTATTATTGTAGACTGGGTGAGGTCATAATTCATGTTCTATTCAAAGGCAGATTTTGACCTGATGTTCTAGGTGAACCAATTGTGATTAACGAGTGCCTTATATTACTTGTGTTCAGATTGGGAAGGAAACATTAACCCAGGCATTTGCATTGCTTAGAAATTAAATAATATTTTCAGTTATAGTCTAATTATAGAGTGGGTAGTCATGATTCATGTTCTAGAGCAAGGCAACTTTTGACCTGAAGCTCCAGGTGAACCAATTGGTATTTAACAGTGGCTTATATTACTTGTCTTAAGATTGGGAGGGAAAAAAAGCCCGGGTATTTGCATTGTTTAGAAATTAAATTATATTTTCAGTTATAATCTAATGTGTACCTTTTTAAACTTTTAAACCTGTCTGAGAATTACGAAGGACAGTTTGATATTCAATTTGATTGGAGAAGAGGTCTGTGGAAAGCCAGGATTTTTAGCAAACAAATGGCAAATTATATTTTTTTCTATATTTCTTATACACTTGATGGAAATTCATTTCAAATGTTTGCTTCTTTGAAGAGAATGGGCGACCACTTTAAATTTTAAAATATTAATCATTTGACTAGTATGAGGTTATTAAATTATGATAGGCACCCCCGAAACTGAAATAGGCACCAAATTCCTGTTTATTTTAGCAAAGATTCTATTAAATCATCAACAATGATTTCATATTACTTGGAAATAAGACCTGTATGTAGATATAAACTATAATTTTGTATTTTCAGATAATTATAATTGATCGACTCATTGGAGATTGCCAACTAGAACGACCAGTTGTGAAATTAGGTGAGTTTGTTAATTAAATATCTTTGCATTTTAAATTTACATTCACAGCAGTCTTTATTATTTTCTTGAGTAGAAATCAAACTTGACAATTTGATAGCGAAATATTATTTATTTTTCGCCTTTAGGCATCTTAGACTCAGACAGTTGGGATTACAATTTTTCATAATGTTTATTAGTGCCGGAATGAAGTGCACTTGATAATTGTCCATAAGAAAGCTTACAAGAGAACCCCTATTTGAAGTGAGGAATACAGTTTACTGGAATATAGAGTTTTAGATAAGATTCATAAAAAATACATTTCTTGTACACTTATTGTTTACCACAGCCGTCATTTTAAAAATACTTATGGACTATAAATTGCACGACCCTAAAGATTTTTATACCTTGCGCTCTGACGTACACTCAGTATTTTTTGTGACCCCACATATGTTTGCATCAGACCAAGAAAATGTGGATTCACATTTCCCATGCGTTGTTTATGGCGTCTGTTCAAAGGGGAATAGTTATATATTTTGATACTCTTTTGCGAAGCTAAAAACTTTAAAGACAGTATGAAAGAAACTTAAATATTTTTTTACTGAATCAGTTCATTTGCTATTTGTTTAATCTACCTTTAGCGTAAACAAGTGTAGAAGATGTGTTGCTTACATATTTGAAAGTATTGTAGTGGCTTCCATTATTTTAAAACCAGCCAACTTTCTGTATATATATTCAAATTTATTTATGACCTTTAGGGAAGTTTGACTCACACTTCATTTGTTATGTGTTTAATCTAGCTTAATCGCAAACAAGTGTAGAAGATGGGTTGCTTACATATTTGAAAGTATTGTAGTGACTTCCATCATTTTAAAATCAGTCAACTTTCTGTATAAGCACATATGATTTAAATTTATTTATGGCCTTCAGGCAAGTTTGACTTACACTTCATTTGTTATGTGTTTAATCTAGCTTAAGCGTAATCAAGTGTGCCTAACATATTTGAAAGTATTGTATTGGGTTCCATTATTTTTATATCAGCAAACTTTCTGTATAGGCTCACCCAATTCAATTTTTTTATGGCCTTCAGGCAACTTTGACTCATGATGATATTCAAAATAGTACTTGCTACTGTTTGCAAACGTGTATGAGACTGGGATCCTGTTTTCTCTACTTTTGCATTTCTTCCGAATTTTCGGTGGAATTTTGCTGTGCAAGTGTTCGTTTACTTTCGTTCTATCTCACCTACGGTGGTCAGGGATGGGGGACAAGTTGTATTGCAGCTGTGTTGCTCAGGGGAGGGGGGAAGGTGTTGTATCGCAGTTGTGCTGCTCAGGGGAATGGAACATGTTACTTCCTGTTAGAAACTGCTAGTCCAAAGTTCATTTTACGTGGATTACTTTCTATAGAAATCAAACAGAAATTTTGTTGTCAAAAGCGGAATTTGAACCTGTAACGCTGTTTTAGCGGCTATGTGTCCTGTGTCGTAAATGACATGATAACAACATAGCTGGCTTGTATTTTTTACATGTAAACTATGTATTACTTGCTCAAAGCTGAAATATTCAGCTTTCCGTTTTTAAAAAGTATGTGTTGGTCAAGTTTATGAATTGAAAAATGTTAATTTTCTTCAAAGATATTTGATAGTGGATCCCTTTTTGTTTTGCCGCCTATAGCTTTTGCAAGATAAATTTTATTTGAACCATATTCCAGTTAGTAAAAATGCATTTTGACGTTGTCTCTTGCAAGAAAATAAAATATTCTTTTCTTCTTCCAGAGTGGAAATATAAAAAATTAACACTTTTCTTTTTGCACGCATTTGATAGCGTATAAGGAGAAAAGAAAACATGTTTTCCGCATATGTTTTCTCTAGCGCGTTATTTGGCGGCTTTCAATCTTTCATTTAGCGCGTTCTAGCGACTTTTGTTTTGTAGATGACAAAACTGATCGCAGCTGATGTTAACGATTCCTTATATCGTTTGCCTCTGTCACTGTTGTCGCGTAATAATTGCTTATTTCGTTCACCTCTGTCACTGTTGCTGGTCGCAGTTGTACACCCCTTTTGCTGTCGACTGGTCTATGTCACTGTTTTTAGTTTAAATATTATTTTGTATAGATTATTGGTGTGTGAAATAGTTAACAACTTTCTGAAAAAAATATTTTATGTGTATATACTCCTATATAATGATGAGGAGAAATAGTTTCTACATTTGGAAGAATATAATTTTTTCACTACCAACTCAAAGAGTGAAAATGCTACGGATTCTTACATTTTCTTTACTAAATTTTGTAATTGGCATATTTATTTAATTTATTAATGATAATAATATTTCCTAGGGAAAGAAGCTTGTATATTGATTACATTTTAATCAGCTACAAGCTGTAAACTAATTACTACTAGATTACAATCGCTGATGAATATTCTTTTATAAAGTAGGGATCAAACAGAAGGCATCAGCTACTAAACAGTTCTAGGCCTTTAAATAACTTTAACTGCAACATGTCTGAGTTCAATACATATGGTTTCAAGTATAATTTTATGCTTGAACTTAAAATTTTACGATCATCGTAAAGGACAAATTGAAATAACCGAAGGAGAGCTACGTCTTCAATAATTTTAATGTAATTGAACTGTTTGATAGAGATCAAAGAGTATTTTTCATATGAGAGAGGAAGGCTTAATGATGTGCATCAATAATGTTATTTTTCAATGCAGATCGTGTATTGATTTCTATATGAGTTGTAGTTTTAATTTTATATTTCTGAAAAATGGAATATTCAAGTTCATTTTTCTAATAGTTTGTATTGGAAAACACTTACTGCATTGAAAATATTAAAATTTCTTCAAATATATATTAACACGATCATATTAAGTCATTCTATAATTCTTCGTAGTGCTTTTTTGTTTTCACCTCTTTTTTTTATTTGAACGAAATTCAAAATAGTTAAATTGCGTTTTAACTTCGTCTATAAGAATGCAATATAATAATTTTGTCGTTTAATCATATGATTATCCAGTTTAATCGTTGTTATAGTATGGATTTCATTTTCTTTCTCTTTCTAAAAGAAATCTTTTTCAAAAGTCGTTTGTACATTCAACGTTGAACTTTTATACACATATATTATTTAAGACCGAGTGATTACTTCAGAGATTTTACTAAAATTCGTACACCGTGCTTTTTGCTTATAAGAATCCACAATGTATAAAATTTGTATAATTAGTGTCTGAACGAGAACCATTTAGGTTGAACTAGGAATATATATATACAGAGAGAGAGAGAGAGACAGAGAAAGGAAGAGAGAGAGAGAGAGTGAGAGAAGGAGTAATTTCACAGACTAGAAACTCAATAAAAATAATAATGAATTTTCCTCTAACAACATACACTAATAATAAGAAGGGTTTAGTCAGTCTATTTGAAAATACAGATAATTTAAGAACACAGGTTCTATAAAATTAGATGGCAGTAGCAACTTTGGTGAATCTCGCTTTTTAGAACTTGGAATGTTCTGACAAAAAATGTTAGGTGTAATATATAATAATAGGAAAGATCCGTAGTCTAGTGGTTAGAACGTTGTACTCATGTCCGCGTGGTCCCGGGTTCAATTCCCGGTTGGAAAACTTCACTTTTCGGTGTCTACCCTGCGTCGTGAGCCAAACTGAGGAGTCATATAAATAAAACCGTGACGGTTGCGTGGTCAGCACTAGGAGATTATGAATTAAACTTTTACTTATCAAGCAGGATAAGCATTACTATTACAACTTGCGACATGAACTTTGACTGTATACTTTTGAGCGGATGATATGCCTTGACATTATGCAGGATTGTAGGACTTAAACTGATAAAAACCGTATAATATAATATTGCGGAAGGCGTGGTATCTATGCTATCAGTAATTTACTTTCTTTTTATCAATAAATAATTTACTCATATAAAATTATTAGTAAATATTTTGGTTAATACTCAAATAGTAAAAACACAAAATTATATTTAAGAATATACTCTTCAAAGAGTTTCGTAACTTGATTTCTACAAGAATCCGCTCACACTTAAAGGTGGGTGAATAAATATTTCTCATAGAACAGAGTCAAAGTCAGGTATTATTTTTATAGGAATGATCTGATCTAATGTAAAATAAAACTACTTCCTCTTTATGATCCTCTAGAGATGCGTAAACTTTAAAATTTAGGAATAGAAAAGTATATTTATGAAAAATATACATCTGTCCTAATATTTCACCTCATAGTACTATGTATGCGCAATATCTGTATTTTCTCTATAAGTAGATTATGTGCAGCGGTTTTCAAAGTTATTTTTTTTACATGAATATAAACTAAGAAGAATATATATAGTAGTTCTCAAAGTAGTTTCATGATTTTGATTTATAGAACACATTATTTTTATTACAAATAATTATAGATAAGTTTCTTAAATTTTCGGTTTAAAAATTATCACGTTTAGAATAATATGGAAGAAGTTCAGTCTTTATAATATATATTCTATATGGTTTCCAGAATTTCAGTAATAATATTTTTTTTTCAATTCAGCAAAGAGTAAGATTTTATGATATTCACTTTCTTTTTATTTCAATCTCAAAGGGTATACAAAACTTTTATGAATGAAAAGTTTTCATAGACAGTATTTTTAACAACTTTAAATTTATACATAGGAAAAAAATGAAGCGTTACACTATTTTAATCTTTCGCACATTCAAGTAAAGATACACTTTTACTTTTTCAGCAACTTCAAATTTCTTCAAACAATTAGTTTTAAATGTTCTTAATTATTTCCTATCAAGTTCAGCATTAATATATTTTGTAACTAGTTTCTCTCTGACATTTTCCACTTTACGTATAAGTAAGGCATGTAAAGTATATTTAAAAATCTTGATATTATCAAAATATTTATGTATTAATATATAAACATTGTTAATTTATATAAAGATTGTAAATTTGTAAAATATTAATAGGATCCATCAACACTCTTCATATACGCCTCGTCAAATAGTTTTTTCAGCTTGTACAGAACGAATGACACAGTCACGTAGTTTCATTAGGAAGTTTATAAAAAGAGCTTCCACAAATCAGAGGAAAGTTTTTATTTTCCCAATTTTCGATAGCTTCGTACATACACTGTTCATGAATTATGTTATTAACACATCGACAAGAATATACACTTTATTTTACACAAGGAGGACGATAGAGTGCGCTATATGTAAATTCAATATCTTTACTTCCCTCCTCGCTATTACTGCAGATCTCATCTTCATTGTCTGAAATAAAATCCAGTTCTACACTTCACGTAGATTCACTATGTGATATAGCAGAACATGGCGTTTCATTGTTTCCCGCAGCTTCATCCATATTTATAATTGAATAAACATCACTATCTGATATAAATGCCACTTCTAAACATGACAACGACTCACTACTAGAAATATTTGGATCTTTAAAGAAGTGCTTGTGGCTTGATAAGTGAATTGGTTTACTTCTTACTAATAACACAAGTGAACAAAGATATTTTAAGTTTTCGAGGAAGATCATGATCTAACTAGATCCAGTTTGTTCTAAATATCATTCAAGACAAAGTGGAAAAACAGAGTTAATAAAGGGTCTCCATGTTGTGATCTACTTTTCACCAAACACCTGCAGTCTTCAAAAAATCAAGTCCTAGCTTGCTCCGCGTTCATCTGTAACCTTCTTTGTTAGCTCCTCTGTCAAACAAAAGCTTAATGTTTTCTTTTTAAAAGAAGGAATCTTTCCTTCAGGTGCAAAACAACTTGTTTCCTCCTAACCAGTACAGCTACAATACAACTTGTTCCCCCACCCCTGATCACCGTAGGTGAGATATAACGAAAAATAGACGTCGACTCGTTTCAAACAAACAATCTATTATATTTTGTTATGCGTCGATTCATTTCAACGATGGAAGTTATTATTAACTAACTTCATATTAACGTTTTAAAAAAATTACGTTTAAAGAAAATGTTAGAAAGTTTTAAAGAATAGATTATTATGTTTGAGTTATAACAAAAAGTTTAAAATAAGATAAAATAAGCCTATTTTTGAAATAAACTTTAAAATAATGATTCTTAACTTACGATTTTGTTTCTTTT
Organism: Lepisma saccharinum; assembly: GCA_022664845.1. NCBI lineage: Eukaryota > Metazoa > Arthropoda > Insecta > Zygentoma > Lepismatidae > Lepisma > Lepisma saccharinum. The sequence goes on from JAGDQP010003275.1 coordinate 64,938, forward strand.
TATTGTAGGATTGTCATGGAAATTAAGGAACTTGCAGTTGTGAATACCATAGAAGAAGATAAACAGTCCATTTCTAATCTTGAAGTAATAGATAAAGCTATCTCATTTATTTCAAGTACTACTAGTGCCAGTATTACTCGTGCTATAGATACCAACCATGTAAACATGGAAGATTCACCAATCGAGCGAAATGAAGACATAGTATTAAATGGAGATTTGGTATTGAATGAAATTATAAGTGTTCTTCCGTTTAATGAGGGACGGCAAGTACTAGTCGCCAGAAAGGTTATCAGTATTTTTTCATTTTTTGAGCATATAGCAAACAACTTAGAGTGGTCCCCTTCTTGTGTGGATGGTGATTGTATTTGGAAAGCTATTAATGAATGGTATCCTGTAAACCCGCAGGAGGCATTATTATTTGAAGGATGTTTCTTCAAATTCCATTATCAAGAACATCATAGTTGTAAAATACAGGAAGAATCAGTTTTACACAGTTGTGCAGTTTTTCAACGAGGTATAGTCCATGTCCCTGTAACAATTACGAGGGGTGCTAACGCCGACAACGTGAAGGTCTATGATTTTCTTTAAATTACTATCCGGCGTACGAAGGTATATACGCTACGTATCTTAAACGAGGCAGACTGATTTTGCGATATTTTATGGGAGAAACATTAGAGAACTATTATGAGCTAAGAAATTCATTTTGTCTTCAAGAACAAATTTCAATAGAATTTTAAGTCCTTTAGGCACATTTCTCTTATACCTTGAATCAAGCTCAAAAACCTCCGGTTATAAAGCGTGTCCAATTTCGTGTATCTCATCCAATTAAATACAAGTTTAAAGCTTGTTAATTCAAGAAAATGTACTGAAAATTTATTGGTCATTGTCACAAGGTTGTATCCTTTATGTGACGCTATGTAATGCTGTCCAAGCCAGGACCAGTATTTTTCTTATTTGCTATTTTTGCTATTACGTCCTCCACGGTGAATGGTGTTGTGAGGTGAAGATTTTCGTTGAAACGGTGATGGTCATCAGCTTGCAAATTTGGAAATGTGATACTATGCTGTTGGCTCGTGTGAAAATTTACTCTCGATATTCTGCAAAATGAGTTGGCTTTATCGTGACCAGAATATATTAGACGGGCGTCTCGTAGTAGTGGATTAAATCTCTTCCAGTATTTAGAAGGATGTGTAGTGTCTCTGACTCACGATTCCATCCATTGTCTCACTTTGTAAGAGCTTAGAAAATGTGATATTATTTTTTGTACTTGTTGATGAAGGTGCAAAGAAGATGAATTTCGTGTGCACGGTATTGTTCACAAAAGGGAAGAATTTGGCACAGATAGACCTACAAAATCATATATTTAAAACGTTCTTTCAAGAATGAGTTCTCGAAATATATTCTCATTCTACGATGAATATTTTATGACAATTTATGAAGACAACTTCAAAACGTATTATTTACTTGAACTTTGGTACAGGGATTTGTTTCAATTAAGAAATATGCGGGCTACGAATATTCTGCAAATATCTTTAAGCAGCCTATTGATTACTAACTATAGATGATTTGCTTCTAATTCCTAAGCTGTACGCTATATGATTCCATGGAAAGCTATACTGAACATCTTAACAATAACTGCCGCCTTAATGTCGACTACCTCAAAATAAAACAAGAAAACTATGGTTCTTTTATTTGTGGGAAAACGTTAATCGTATATGAGATGATTTAAGCAGTAATTCTTTTACATAATTTATTACACAGAAAATTTAATCACCTCATTTTTGATAAAAAAAAAGATATTTCAATTCCAACAAAATGCCAACTACTGCCAACCTTGATTGAGAAATTATATGTTGGAAACTTTTCTCTAAAATTATTTGCTTTCACTATTTCCAACTTTAGCGAAAAAGTAAATATGTTTGAGCAAGAAATAATAATTCTGTATTTATCTTAAATAAAATAAAATCTTATAGCATACTTTTATTAGTACATTAAAAATTTTCACTCTAAAACTGCGGTGAAAGACTGCAAAATGCGAAGCGCATCACGTGAGTTATTGTATATGAATTTTAAAATTTTAAGTGTTATTCGTAACTATTATTTTTTATAACAATTTAGAGAAAATTAGCTGGTGTTTATAACAATGATTAGTAACAGTTATATGAATACCCATTTTCAGACTTTGTCATTTAGAGTAAAAAAAAGCAAGTAAAAATACTAAAAAAAAAACTTTTCTACAAAATATGTTTAAAATACGTTTCAAAGTGTGTACAACAACATATTACATTTTTGTTGGGATCCCTCACAACTTCTGGACTTTGCCAAAATTTCAGGAAAATGGAACGTAGAAACAAAATCAAGTTTTCTACATAAAACCAAAATTTCAGGAAAATGGAACGTAGAAACAAAATCAAGTTTTCTACATAATATCTTTAAAATATGTTTCAAAGCATATTGCTCAAATACAGTAACAAGATTATTTCAAAAGTATAGTTCAGGAAGTTATCTCAATGTTTGTCAGAGATATACATACATAAAAAAATATTAGGGTTCAAAAATAAAAAAAATCTCTCTTATGCGTATGTACTACAGGTATAATGTTCAAGTTTTCGGCTGTTACAAAAATATTAAGTTAAATATCACATTAGTTTATCAGTTGTACTTGCGCCAAGTACCTTTAAAGCAATATCAGAGTTTGGTCCGGTACAAAAAATGTTTGCGTTTTATTCGTTCAACTGCCGACGGTTGTCCTTTCTTAAATAATTAGCTAAGCGCTCGGCAAATTGTTAGCGACACGTGTTTGAGTTGAGACACTATTACTTGTGAATCTTTAGGTGTTATTTTAAAAAGAATTATTATTATTATTATTATCATTATTATTATTATTTAAGATGTATGTTCTATATTTATGTTGTTTTATTCTCGTTTCGTATTAATCATTTACCGCCCTAAGGCTAATCTAGGAAGCTGCATATGTGTTTTTAATTAATATCTAAACCTAAGCTAAATTTATATCTTAGACTTATGACACATAGCCGCTAAATCAGCGTCCCATGTTCAAATCCCGCGTTTAACAACAAAATTTCTATGTTTGATTTCTGTAGAAAATAATCCGTGTAAAATGAACTTTCAACTAGCAGTTTCTAACAGGAAATAACATGTTCCCCTCCCCTGAGCAGCACAACTGCAATACAACAGCTTCAACCCTGCCCTGAGCCGCACAGCTGCAAAACAACTCGTTCCCCCGAACCCGACCACCATACCTGGGATAACGAAAATAAACGAACACTTGCACAGCAAAATTCGACCGAGCACTCAGGAGAAATGCGACTCGTTTCCTCCTGGTGAACAGTACAGCTGCGATACAAAGAAAAACTCCGCGTCGATTCATTGTACATTCAAGCAAACACGTGCACCATAAAATTCCACCAAGCATTCGGGGAAAATGCGGAAGCACAAAAAAAGAACCAACCCTCAAGCACGTTTGTAAAAACTGGAAAGCAATATTTTGAATATCATCATGAGTCAAAGTTGTCTGAAAGCCATAAATAAATTTGAATCGGGTGTGCCTATACAGAAAGTTCGCTCATATAAAAATAATGGAAGCCAATACAATACCTTCAAATATGTTAGGTACACCTGATTACGCTTAAGCTAGATTAAACACATAACAAATGAAGTGTACGTCAAACTTGCCTAAAGGTCATAAATAAATTTAAATCGGGTGTGCTTATACAGAAAGTTGGCTGATTTTAAAATGATAGAAGCCACTGCAATACTTTCAAATATGTAAGCAACACATCTTCTACACTTGTTTACGCTAAAGGTAGATTAAACAAATAACAAATGAACTGATTCAGTAAAAAATATTTTAGTGCCTCTCATACTGTCTTTACAGTTCTTAGCTTCACAAAAGAGTATCAAATATATGAATATTCCTATTTGAGCAGACGCCATAAACAACGCATGGGAAATGTGGATCCACATTTTCTTGGTCTATGATACAAACTGAAGTGGGGTCCAAAAATACCAAAGACACACTACTATAGAAGGCTGAATACACCTCAAAGCGCCAGGCATAAATACACTGCACTAAAATATCGAATGTTCTGACCGGGATTTCAACAGCAGGTCGTGCAATTCACAGTAAATAAGTATTTTTAGTATAATGTCTTAGGTAAAGAATAAGTGTACAAGAAATGTATTATTTATGGATCTTATCTAAAACTCTATATTCCAGTAAACTATATTCCTCACTTCAAATAGTGGTTCTCTTGTAAGCTTTCTTATGGACCATTATCAAGTGTTCTTCATTCCGGCACTAATAAACATTATGAAAAGTGCAATCACAACGGCCTAAGACAAACAGGCCATAAATAAATTTAAAACGGATGAAAATTGTGATTAAAGTTTTTACTGGTCCTATTTTTTAAGTGATCGTATATTATTTACGAAATAGATAAAAGAATTCAGATATGTCAAGTTTGGTTTCTACCCAAGAAGATAATAAAAACTGCCGTGAATGTAAGTTTAAAATGTAAATAACAAACTCTCCTAATTTTACAACTGGTCGTTATAGCTGGTAATCTTCAATGAGTCGATCAATTATAATTATCTGAAAATACAAAATTATAGTTAATATCTACATACAGGTCTTACTTCCAAGTTATATGAAATCATTGTTGATGATTTACTAGAACCTTCGCTAAAATAAACAGGAATTCTGTGCCTATTTTCAGTTTCGGGGGTGCCTCATACTAGTGCAACTGATTAATGTTTTAAAATTTAAAGTTGTCGCCCATTCTCTTCAAAGAAGCAAATATTTGAAATGAATTTTCATGAAGTGTATAAGAAATATAGAAAAAATATAATTTGCCATTTGTTTGCTAAAAACTTGGTTTTCCACAGACCTCTTCTCCAATCAAATTGAGTATCAAACGGTCTTTCGTAATTCTCAGACAGTTTTAAAAGTTTAAAATTAACACATTAGACTATAACTGAAAATATATATTTAATTTCTAAACTATGCTAATACCCTAGTTAATCTTTCCCTCCCAATCTTAAGACAAGTAATATAAGGCACTGTTAAATACCAATTGGTTAACCTGGAGCTTCAGGTCAAAAGTTCCTTGCTGTAGAACATCAATCATGACTCCCCACTCTATAAAAATAATAAAGTGCAGGTAAGCTAGTTCCACTTCCATTTGTGGGTAGCTGTAATAATTATTTATGTATTTTCAAATGAAAAAATTCACTACACTTTCGTACTAAAGTATTGGTTTCAAATTATGGAGAGCGTTAAAAATTAATGTGATATAAAGAGATAGAAACTATTTTATTGAAATTTATCCGTCTTCCGGCGGTGACATCAAATTTTACTAAATAATTTTACAAAAGAGAATCTAAATTACTCAAGTTCAAGTTCCAAATTCAGTTCTATCATCAAAATGCAAAAATCCATTGACTCAAATGTTCTAGGTTCGAATCCTGTATGCAAGCATTTCTGGAATTATTCGTAAGACATTAAAAATTGATAATGATCCAGGATTTTTGACTGGGGTATAAATATTGCTGATTCGCAATAATTAAAATGTGATGTCATATAAAAATGTTATTCAATAACAGGCTATATATTAAATATATGATTTTAAAAATTACTTACTTTTTCTCAGATGTTAGTAATCTTGTAACAGAAGGTGCAAGTTGAACGTAGAACTCAATTCAAACACTTCTCAGCAGAAAATAAACAATTAATAAAGCCAAAGGGTCAATTCGAAATATTTATGTAATTGTAATAGTTCCAAACCCTTCGTTGGCGCCGCTAAAAAGATTGTATTCTTCTTAAGCTTTAAAAGGTTTCTTTCCATTAAGTACAGTATGTTTGCTACCGTTCATAAATCCATATCTACTTCTGATACAAAAGAGAAAGAAAAACACCACTAGATTTCAAATTACATTTCTATCACCGTATAATAAATAATAAATTGATGGAAGCTTCTGCCTGGGACGTCATTAAAAATCGACGTCCAAAGAATTTATAAGTGTTTCTCTTTTAGCGACCCTCGTTAAAAGACAATTAGGCGGTACTTACAATAATTCGCCAGCATGTTAAGTGCTTCTAATGCCACCTCTCTTTAATGCTATAACAGTATTCGACACACTCAAGCAAGTGTATTCAAAGACAAACGTCGCCAAGATGATGTTTCAAAATAAAAGAATCTACGGTTCTTCTGGTATTGATTAGATTTTAATACACATTAGTCAAAATCAAGTCCATTCTTAAAAGGAATTATTTTCCCATTAGTAAATGAGTTTCCCGAAAATAGCGGTAAACCCTTACGTCCGCAAAATCAACCGAAATGTCTCTTTTTCTTCAGCTTCCAAAAATAGATACAATGTCACTATTTCTATTGGTTAAGAAAAAATCCACATTCGCTGACGCACACAAACAGGTGATTCAATAGAGTAGCAGTATCACACAGACAGTCAACAAGAACACATCTGCAAAATTTCCAATGAACGAATCCAATTTGTCTCTCCGTTCTTCAAGCAATGATAACTGCACACCTTAAGTGATGAATTCCACAATATTTCTTAATAAAAATTAAAAGATTTTAAAAAAAGAAATGTATTCTAATTTGATGTGTTCCACACTTTTCTGCAATACCAGGATTCACAGGGGCAGGGCAGGCGGTGTGGGAGGTTAGTACCTGATTCTATCTTAGGTTACGAGCCGGTCAACAAATAATAAAATGGCGGATAAAAATAATTTAAAGAAATAATTCATTGATTAATATATATATTATCCATTATTACATACACGGCCTCCATAGTTCTTGGACACCTCCCTCAGCCCCCTAGCACCGCTCTGCAAACACCACAGACTGACAAATCCAGTAGCAAAAGCTACAAACCGGTTTAAGTGTTCCTAATTTGCTTCCCTCTTCTACTTTATTAGTATTATTATTACTTTATTAATAAGTAAAGCTATCCCCTGTGCGATACAAACGCGCCGTGAACGGCGCATGGGGATGTGGAGGTAGCGCTCCAAATTTTCTTGACCGGTACTAAGTGAGGTGGGGTGGTCAGTCCCACGCTCGACCGCCTTTACCTTCCCAAGGTGCCCAGGAGTACCAAGGACATTCCGGTACTCAATTTGATAGGAGGCTGAGTGCTCCTCAGAGTGCCAGGCACGGGAACACTGCGAGAAAAGTATCCAGTGTCCTGTCAGGGATTTGACCCCGGGCCGCCCGATTCGTAGTCAGACGCCTTACTGTCTGAGCCACGGTAAAAAATAATGATTTTCCCACATTCTAGTAATTATTCCCCAAACAGTCCAGCAACTGTTCTTTTAAGCGACCGCGCGTCATGATAGTTTGCTATCCAAGCAATACGAATATATATGTCACCTGTGTTGCTTACTCAGAAAGAGATTGTCAATGAGGTCATATCGAAACCTAGCCTGAAATTTTGTTAAGAGAATCTACGTCCAATAGAAAGGTAATATACAAAAAAATAGCATCCATATTAACAGCAAGGTACCGAGGCAGGAGCTGGAAATTTTTTCAAAGTGTACAGAAAGTGTATTTTTGATAATTCAATCACGAGAAGTCACTTCTACTTCAATTTCGTTCTGGAATGAAACACTGCCATGTTGTAGTGTCACCTACCGCATCGTAGCATTCATGGCCAGGGACGTATTTAGGGAGTTTGGAGACCTCGAAATCAAGATTTTTAGTAAAATCGTAAAATATTGCCAATTTCATAGAAAAAAATGAATTCCATAAAGAAACGAGGGAGGATTCCAGCTCCGCTATATAAGTCCCTGGCAAACTGCGGTGTGGGAGGTGACGCTACAACTCGGTAGCTCTTCATTACAGGACGAAGTGAAGCAGAAGTGACTTCAGTTGATTGAATCATTAAAAAAAATACTTTTGTACACTTTGACCAGCATTCCAGCTCTATCTAGATCTCTATCTCCCTTAATACAGGCATATTTTTTGTATGTTACTTCTCTATAAGACGTAGATTCTCTTAGCAAAATTTCAGGGCAGATTTCGATATGATCTCATTGAAAATATAAAAAAATATTGAAAATATCGTGTCAGGACATTTATTATGATGTTATTACCTACTTACAATGATTTAAAAAAGAATTCGTGCCTTTCCATGCTTAGTAAGTTATTGAATAAGTGTGATATTCCGTGATTAATGTAGGGAAAATGAAATATATATTCTTCCCATAAAAATATATGTCTCCATACATGGATGTGATTACTGGTTACAGGGTGGTAGGGTCCTCCATACTACAGCATTTTAGTTCGAAATTCAAACTTGGTAAAATTAGATTAATTTTAGGCAAAATTGTAGGGTCTATGTATTTCGTTTCTAATTTTATTTATGACCTTTAGGTATCCATAAGGCGTAGGCTGGAAAGGGGAGGGAAAAGGATGTAAGAAAATGTCAGCCAGGGCCTAAGTTAAGTTACCAGACGTCCTCCTTTTCATCTTGTCCTCCTGCCCTCTTTTTCTAAATATCTTGAAATGTTCTCCAATCTCTAGTGACCAAGTTAAAAGTTCTACATTGGACATAATTAGAGTCCTGAGTCCTGAAATTCAAATTCTTAATTTTAGTGAAATGGTGGTTACCGAAATATGAGGCAAATGGTTCATCATTTGGTAACCACTTTCCATTTTCATTAAACGTTATTTATTACTTGATAGGAAGATACAATAAAAATATAAAATTTGTGTAACTTGTCCTGTAAAAAATGAAATTCGAAAGTAATAAATTATTCTGTATGTCACAGTTTCTTTACCAGATTCTAAATGAACGGTAGCTGTCTACCAATCCTAGCTTAGTTGTCTTCCATTGTAAGAAAAGAATCCGCAATTTGTCTCCATTTTTAACGTTACTATCCTCCTGGTAAAAAAGATTTGGTAACAAGTTGAAGGTACCATCCCGGTTTCTCGATGATCTAACTAACTGTATGGCTTACGGAAATCGTAAGTTGATAGTCGCAGGAACAAACATTCTCCATTGAATACTATCATGGAAAAGATCAAGTCAGATTACATCACCTACACCTATCGAAGATTTCTTTTACTATTAACCTCCCAAGGGGATTTCGGTGCTCACAACAACCTTTATTCCCTCCGGCTTCCCAACCAAGATGGAACATAATCCTAGTTTTCCCACATCAAGCAACATGGCCTGCCCATCATAACCGTCATAATTTCATTATTATTATAATACTATACAATACTGAGTGAATCGTACAGTCTGTAGAGTTCTTCATTGTGCTGTCTCCTCCATTCTCTGGACACTTGTTCCTTGTATCTTCCTTGAAATTCCGAGGCAACAAATTAAATAAAAATGTTACGAAGTTCATTTAAAGCTTTGACTTTATTATAAAACGTAAATTAACAGTGTGTCTCAAATATCAAGCAATTCAAATGTATAATTGGTATGTCTTACCTGTGATGTATGGCTACGAAATGTGAACGTAGAATGTGAAAACAAATTGAGAGTTAAGCAAAGAGCAGTGGAGATATGCATGCTAGGAATAACTAGGAGGAACAGAAAGAAAACTATAAAGATGTCGAAGTTAGAAGATATGTTTATGACTGCGAAGAAAATGAAGTGAGGTGGATCGCATAGCTAGACAAACAGTGAATGATGAGTGTTCTATATTGAATTCCCAGAGGAAATAAACAACCTAAAAGACGGCCAAGATGAAAAGATGAAATCAAGTTTTTTTTTTTTTTTCAGAAGCTATGTAGAAAGGACAGCTGCTGACCGATATTTGTAGCGGGAGATGGAGACCTTCATCCAGTAATGGATTTAAAATTATTTTTAACCTCAACAAATTATTTTTTCATTGTTGTTAATGTTTCCATCCTTGGCATACGGTATAATTATTTTGTTAAGGTATCGTGCATTTGTATATTACCATATTATAAAATTTTATTTTCTGTGTGTTACTACATACATTAAACAGCTTTTTTTCTGAGCATTACTACCGAATGTTTCTCCACTAATAAGAGAAAAACAGATCGAGGGAACCAAACACCGCTGCCGTTGATTGAAAAATATTTAGGTGGCCACACTCATGAGAAACATCTACATTTGAATTTCAATGGCTTTTAGGCAAATTTGGCTCAGACTGGGATATGTAGGGGAGAGGATGTTGGAAACAAGTGAGCCAGGTTCTAGTTTGAAGGTACCATACTGGCAATTGCCTGAAATTAGTATGGAAAACCCCTGGAAAAACCTGTCTGAGCGGGCAACAATATGTATAAATAGTAAATACACAAATTAATACACACATATACATACAAATGATGTACATATTTGTACATATACATATACAAATGTACAACATTAGATTCCTAGAGAAAAGAAACGACCGAGACGACCTCCAAAGGCAAGATGGGTAGATGAAATCAAGCGTTTTTCAGGAGCTACATGGATGAGCATAGCAGCAGACCGAGATATGTGGAAAGAAAAAGGGGAAGTCTTCATCCAGCAGTGGATAGAAAACGGCTGAATATATATATAGTGCTCGATTTTTAGCGGGGATGGTTGGGATTATCCCCCTATGGGTAAAAATGTTTCCTAGAACTGTTTCTTGAAATAAACCCCAAAGTTGGGATATAAATGGACATAAAATACAGCATTTTACGTATCTCACAAATTCTTCCCCCTCTGTGGAAAGTATACAAATAGAACAATAGAACACTGTATATATATATATATATATAACTTTAAGTAGTTTATTTAAATAAAACTACATAAGAATTAATGATACAAGAATACAATTATTAATAACAGTCGTAAATAACAATTGAATTTAAACAAAATTTGAACAAAATCTTTAAATAAAACATATTTAAAGCAGGAAAATCTCATCTAATGCCTTCCCAGGGGGCAACGTACCATGAATAGAAGATACATTCCCTCGCTGAATTGCGATACTGAGGTGCTGGATTAGGAAGGTGGTCGCGCGAGCATCACCTGAAACGATCTGTATTCTCCGACCAACTTCTTTAATAAAATTAAGTCCTGCTGTGCCCCAAGTACCACTTGACTCAATTGCGATCGCAACAAAAATATACTGTGCAAGTAGATTAGAGTATTTTCGATTTTTATCGGCCTCTCTACGAATAGCAGCACCGCCCTCTTTCAAAGAAAAATGAGTAACATTTGAAATGGCGAAAGTATTAGCGCAGGTGAAATCCCATAATAGAGGTCTTCTTCTTTTCCATGGAACTAATGTCATTCCATCAGGTCTCTTACCGTTGGAGTGGCTACAGCCAGATGGTTCTCGTACCGATGGTACATTAGCAGAAACTAGAGCTCTGGAGATGACATCATTGACACTAGAATGACGCATGTGTCTACCAGCACTCCTGACACAGGAGAGACCATGAAGGCCCCGTTGCTCCACGAATGCTCCACAGGCTGGACAACGATGAGGTACACAGACGTCTGCTCCTAAACGTAAGGCAACAGCAACCCGGAAGCTTTCATTCGAAAGATGTAGGCCAAGAGGAGGAGAAGGCCAAGCTTGGAGCCAAGCACCGGACTCAGGTAAATAGCCTGACTTGATCTTCAAGACAAGTAGCGGATTGTAGTAACTGCGATTTTGTATGTTTGATGATGGGATCGTCCCAAGAAGACTGAGAGCTATTAACATCCAAAAGAGGAGAATTTAATCCACTTAACGTAGACCATTTTGCTGAACAATCTTGAATAGAGGCGTCCGGGTCGATTCAAAGGCCCAGTGGAAGGATAGATTCAACGAGACGACGAGAGCCATGGAAAGACGCTAAAAAGGACGGAATCGCCAAATCCATGGCCCGACGAATGCCAAGTCCACCTGACCGAACGGGCAGGGTAGCCTGTAACCAAGCCTTGCCACTCAGAACAATTAAGGATCGATTCGAGGCCTGCCTGTAAAACACAATCGTAACTCTGTAACAAGGACTCTTCTCGCCAAGAAGAAGAACAACGAAAACAGTACATTAATCGGGAGATGGAAAAGGAAGCACGAAGTAGATAGAATGCTGAATGTGCTGAAATCAAAGATAAGCGGGAAAAGAAAAATTCAAGCTTAGAAATCTTCTCAATCAGTAGACTGCGTAGGGCTTCGGTAGAGATGGCGGAGCCAAGTAGATATGCTGAAGCAGAAGTCATAAATCGTATTCCAGGAACCAAGTCCATGAATCTTGAATAAAGAGTATCGTTCTGGTCTTGCGGAACATTTAGAAAACTAACTTCGCACTTTGAAAAATTCAGATGTAAGCCAATTTCTGAAGATGCATCTCGAATGATAAGTAAGGTAGAAAGAACTAGGTCTGGATCGTCCGCAATAGTGCCATCATCTAAATACCATAAGTTCAATTCGGTTGTTATAGAATTGACAATAGATTGTAGTGTAATTGCAAAAAGAGCAGGACCGAGGGGATCACCCTGTTGGACTCCACGTTGAGATAAAATGATGTCATCACCCAGAAAGGGATCACTAGGATAAGAATAACACTGAAAAACATAATGATAAATCAACGGGAAATCTTTTTGAATCACCTTTAACATGGCATCGCGATTTAATTCGTTGAAGGCATTGCGAAAATCAAGCTTTACGACTGCTTTTGGATGAGGATGATGAGATGAAAAGTAAATACGAGCATCATGGACAGCAGCCTCGGCACCGTAACGAACACATACGTAATTGGTGAGGGGATAGAAAAGTATTAACGGAATCACGAATTCGAAAACATATAATTTTTGCTGTCAGACGACGCCACACATTACCGATCGCAATGGGACGAATTCCTCAACACTTTTTCTTAAGGCGATCAAGGTGGCGCCAAAGAAAACTGGACGAACATCCATAGGTACTTCTCCCGAAGAGATAATAGAAATAAAATCACGTAAAGAAGTAATGAGTTGATCTTTTAAGCCAACATCATTACACATCAAAAGATCTTTAACAATCGAAGGACGAAGACCATCCAATCCACCTGCGGATCCAGAAGGGAAAGAGTTGATAGCTTTCAAGAGTTCGGAGGCAGACACTCGAGACATTATGGAAGCAGATTTTGTAGAATGAAAACGGATGATGGAGCTCTCTTTTATTCTTGATTATTATAGGTAAACAAGGAATATTTTGCGGATCAATCTACCACTTTTCTCTTGCAAGTATTTTCTCAGTCCTTCAGGAAGATTTCTTTTTCTTCTTGCAATATATAATTGAAGACGCCTGTTTGGTTTGTCCAGGATTTGTCCCTCACAAACATTTGTCGAAAGGTCGGCATTACCTCTACCAACACAATACTTTCCTTCTCACAGAAACCATCCAAATACACTGCTAAAACAGAAACCATGAACTAAAGAAGTCATAAATTTGACCATTGCTCATGTTTGGAGTTCCCCTTGTTTACGATGATTCCCTTCCTCCCCGGCTCTGTTAAGAAGTTTAAAGTATAATTTCAAAAGGACCGGCTCCCGCTGTGAACGAAAGGGGGATGAGGAGTGACCATAGTGCCATCTGGCAGTTAAGTAGCTAACTACGTGAATACGAAAACATCAGCATCTCTGATTCAATAATGAAGGATATAATTTCTCATCCATTGCGTAATGAATGTATTTGGAAACAGCAAAAAGTAGCAAAATAGCGCAAAAATATAAAGATAGTACTCAATTCTCAAAAAAGTCCGAATCTTTTAGCTCTTTTCCTTAATGTAATATATACGCTAACGTTTTCCTCTAATTTTGATAATTTTCTTATCGGAATTTGGATTATAATTATCCGAATTTATAAGAAGAGAATACCACGTACAGCGTTCAAATTGTACCTTCCAAATGAGATGCATCATATTGATGGCACTATTCAGTCACTTTTGCGAAAGAGCGAAATGAAACCATGATTTGCCTAAAAGATGTGTCAGTCAGAATTCATGTTAAATTGAACATCAATTTTCCGGCCGCTGCGGCTAACTCCATCTCAATCTTAATTCGGGAATTTATTAAATCAAATGTAACTGCCAAAAACGTATATAGGTCAAACCAAAAGACACATAAGGAAATGATACTTAGAACACTTAAGGTATATTAAAAATAAAGAAATGGAATCAGGAATTGCTACACATATAATTGATGAAGCTCATCATATTATAGACAATAGTAGCATTAGATTTTTTCGAAATGCAAAGAATCAAGCGGAAAGATTGATTAGAGAAGGATATCGCATTTGATATAATCCGAATAATGTTAATGAAATGAATGTGGAAGTTTAAACCAAGAATGGATAAACGTCATAAATATGTATAGAATTATAGATTAAAGGAAAAATAAGGTTCTCAACAAATAAATAAATATGGTCTGGCATCAATAGGAATTCAAATATTTAAAAATAAAATAAAAATAATTTTATTAACAGTAAAAGGTAAAGCAATGAACACTGTGCGATACGCACGCGCCGTGAACGATGCATGAGGGATGTGGAGGTAGCTCTCCAAATTTTCTTTACCTACGGTACAAAGTGAGGTGGGGTGGTCAGTCCCACGCTCGACCGCCTTTACCTTCACAAGGTGCCCAGGAATACCAAGGACACTTCGGTACTCAATTTGATAGGAGGCTGAGTGCACCTCAGAGCGCTAGGCACGGGAACACTGTGAGAAAAGTCTCCAGTGTCCTGGCCGGGATTTATTAACAGTACGCTTGATAATTGCTACAGACGTAGTCGAAACATTGTGTTGTGCGTTAAATATGTATATTTAATACGCGAGTTTAAGTTGTTTCAAACATTGGACCACTAAGCTTTTATTTCCAAGATAACTAAAGTATGTCTATGATAATATAGACAGGAAGCCCCTACTGACTTAAAGATGTGGAGCATATTTCAATACATCAGCCCTGTAAGCCTGTCCTACTTCGCTAATGCATTCCATAAACGCTATCTTTGTCTGATTTATGATAAGTACTTACATTAGGCAAGGTATTTGTAGTCTGTGTTGTGGAGTGGTTTTTCCTGAACCTACTTTCTATTCAACATGACTTGATAGTGGTTAATTGTGTATACAGCTATGGTGAACCCGAGATTTTGGAGGGGTCCATTACATTAAAAAATAATGCTTTTCCATTAGTCCTAGGGGCGTGTTTAGGGGTAGGTCCGGGGGTCCGGACCCCTCACAAAACTAAAATTTTATAGAAAAATAGTATAACTTCAGGAGTAATTATATATATTTAATATACATCTAATGCCCAGACACACCTTGGACCCGCCCAAAAACCAACCTCTGCCTGATTAACCCTGTCTGTAATTTAAATCAGTACTTTAGTCCATTACGACTTCTGTGATTACTTATCTATGATTCAGTTTCAGTGGAATGTACCAATAATCATATTTGTGGTTATATGTACTGAGAACTTTCCAATGTCAGTTTTTAACTACCTGGAGCCTAGAAAATGGGATTAAAACTCTATTGCGTTTATGTTACGCTTATTTCATTCTTTTCAAACTTATGTTTTAGTTAGCGAACACAGGAACAATATATAAATTTTTACTTCACCACCTACATTTCGCGAGCCTCTGCTGAGTACGATCTGAGAGTAAATATTTCTGTTTTAAAGCAGATGCAAAACCTCTTAATACAAGAAGTTGGTGTAATCAATGATTTAGAAGAATGTTATATATGTTCAACACCTTTTAGAAGAAAATTCTTAACAATACTAAAGTTTACTGATGAAAAACATTGATCAAATTGGATTACAATATTTCACTGTTTTAAAATGTAATCAAATTTTCATGAAAACTGCTAACTTATTTTATTCTAGATATACCTTTTGTAAAATATCAGTGCATTTTTTAAGTATAATTAGTGCAGCTTAAATACTTTTCATTTTGGAATTAGACATCCACGAATTCAAGGGAAAATGGATTCCGAAAGTTTAATCAGTGCTCCTATTACCAGCATTAGTGTGTGATTTGTACACCTTTGGTGGTGTATTTATACCTACATTACATTTTATATTTATAAGTACTTCCCCTGAGAACTTCTGCTGGGTATTTTTCGCGTTCTAAGGGATAGCTCTTACTTAGAATTATATTATTTATTATTACAAAATAACCTTCAAATATTGCTAGTCACAAATATTTCATGAAACAAAGTACCTTTTCAAATATAAAATATAGACGTGCTACGGGCATTAAAAACTATTCCGCAACGCAACTTACTGCCTTCGTTCTGTATATATAAACAATTGGGGTAATGTTATATTTAATATTGCGTGAGAGTCTGAAACATGACTAAATCGAGAACACTTAAGAATGTATCTGAAGTTTTAGAAACCGAGGAGAGCGAATTATAGCATTGAAGTTGCAAAGCACTTTATAACTGTTCAAAAAAAGGAGTTAAGACAAGCTATAGACAAGAACTTTAAACTTTGAATATAGTGAGATGAAGCATAAACTTTTCTGTAAGTCTTCAATATGACATTTAGTTTCTCTTACTACATTTCTCTTCCTCCTTTTTAATATTCGTTTCTCTGTTTTCTCTCTATGTAGACGTGCGTTGGTATGACTGTGTACTTTTATTCAAGCTTAGAAAAGAAGATAGCTTTGGACTCAAGAACGAAGACCAGAGTATTGTCGGTCTGAAGATCTTTTGAAGTTTCAGATTATTCTTAAAGTTCAAAAATTGCTTCGAGGCATTAGCTTTGACAAAGAACTAAGTAACTTGTAATGGAATAGTACTGAAAGTTCAACTGAACAAATAGTGAATTTAGTTTTGTCTAACATCAAGACACGGGATGCAATTCTAAGATGTCGGAAATGAAACAACTTGAACTAATTACAGATAAATTGAGGAAGGCTTCATGAGAATACCCATAAGGTATAACATAATCTCAATCAGAATAGTCTCTCACTAAAACTTTTATCTTAATTATTTCAATGACCAGCAAACTATTGAAGACAAAATTAGAAAGTCATCCATGGATGTTCAAATATAAATTTGTACATTATATTTCGGAACTGCTTATTTCGTTGGTTATGGTCCAGTTAAATATTACACTATTTAATACAAACAATGCCAATTCGATTGGGCACGTGAAAACGTTCTACCGGATTTTGGTGTGCATATAGAACACCACAAAATGGAACTAACCTAGGCTGTGCATAATCGCAATTGATGACATCTTGCAATAGGTTCTTAGAGTCGAAGAACTCTTGTGTTAAAGTTTTCACAGCTTCACAAGATTTACCGAGCAAAGAAGTTCTGCAAAGCGAGTAACAGGTGGTAGTCTGTAAGGCCAAGTCAGAAGAATAGCGCGGGTAGGTTAAAACCTCCCAACATACCAGATGTATGCATAAGTTTTTGCCGGTTTTGTGGTAAAGAAAACACGTAACTTTCAAGGAAAATTAATTTTGCTTTATTCAAAATATTGGCCATCGGCTTATACACATTTTGCCCATCTTTCAGGTAATTGATGCATACCATGCCAGAAAAACTGTTTGTCTTTTGCGGCAAACCATTCGTCGAGCCATTTTTCAACGTCTTCGAAATCGCTGAAGTGCTGCTCTGCGAGTTATGTCATGTTAGTTATGTCATTCCGCTCGGCTCGAGCGGCGAGTCTAACGTTCGAGTCGAGTCGTCGCTCGAGCTCGACTCACTGTTATCGAGTTGCAGTGTGAGTCTCTCTGAGCAGCGACTCTGCTCGACTCGAGCACATAGTGAGCGCCGACTCGGCTCGACTCGAGTACATAGTGAGAGCCGACTCGTCTTGACTCGACTCGAGCATATAGTGACTCCGACTAGACTCGACTCGAGCAGTTCTGAGTACCAACTCGACTCGAGTCTGACCGAATCGAGACTTCAGTCGAGCGAGTCGCTGACATCCCTATATGGCGGTTCAAATTTTGCCTTTTTCCGTCCCAGAACTATGAAAGCTTCAAATTATGTTATTCGTGCTGGTGTTTGTTCCATAATATGATATTTCGAATTCAGAAAGGCGGAGATAGGGTAGGTAATGCTTCCACCTTAGTCTACACTGTAACTGAACTCGTCTGGCATCAGGGAAATTATTGGTGGTTGAGAAGGCCTGTAGTGAATAAAATACCTTAAATACGTCTATTATTCCGTAACTATTATCGAGGCTAAAGCATAAAGTGACTAGGAAAATTATTCGGGGCCTGTAGTGTTTGTATGAAATATGGGTTACAGCCAACAAAAAAATAAACAAATGTTACCTTGGGATGGCGTGTGAGACGCTTTCCAGTTGCATCTCAATGAAACATACAAATACTGTTTTAAATAGAATTCACCCCAATATCAAATGTTTGTTGCTTTGAATGGCTAAATAAAACACACGAAACGTTTGTGAGACGTCTTTGACCCATATTTTGAGGATAGTTGATGTGTTTTTTTCAATAAAGTACCATCTCGGAGGGTCATATTGATATTGTAGCATGCAATTTAATAATATTCTATCGTAGTTATGATCAATTGGAGAAGTTATAGGGTAAAAAGTGACAAATGTGAATACATCAATAAGAGAAGAAAATAATGTTACCTTCGGATGGCATGTGAGACGTTTTCCATCTGCATTTCGTTTTTTAATTTTGAATGGTTAAGACATAGAAATACTGTTCTTTCGATCCTGTTTTAAGTAGAATTCACCCTAATATTAAATGTTTGTTGTTTTGAATAGCTAAATAAAACATACGGAACGTGTGTGAGATGTCTTCCGACCCGTGTTTTGATGATAGTTGGTGCTTTTCCCTTTAAAGTGCCACTTTGGAGGGTCATAGCATTCAACTGTAATGTATTGTAGAAAAGAATTAATTGGAGAATTTATATTGTAAAAAAAGTGACAAATGTGAATACGACGCCTCGTAAGCAGAAAGTTGGTGTTTGTTATTGGGAGGGAGAAAAGTGAATTTGTTCAAGTAAACACACCTGAAACAGCGTAATTAAGTACCTCGTATTTGGTGAAAGAGATATTAGAACATAATTTTTGAGGTGTTAATGAAATTCGAAAATAGTCGAATGCCATATTGGAGAGGGCTTGCTCGGGAAGGAACTGCACAAGTGTATATTAAATGGTGGAGTTAAGGTTAATTGATTAGAGATGTCTGTATTTCACGCTTTGCGACCACATTTAGTCAATATTTAAGTACTTATAGCATGTATGTCAACGAGAAAAGGACGAATTTACATTCTCCGACATGGATTTCGAAAGGTGATATTTGAAATACCTTCTAGCCTCTGAAATGTAATT
The DNA here is from genome assembly GCA_022664845.1 of Lepisma saccharinum. Taxonomy (NCBI): domain Eukaryota; kingdom Metazoa; phylum Arthropoda; class Insecta; order Zygentoma; family Lepismatidae; genus Lepisma; species Lepisma saccharinum. Next base: position 84,222 of record JAGDQP010003275.1, read on the forward strand.
CTTTATACAAGTTTCGGTAGAAAGAGAAGCAGTATTTGAAGTACTTTGAATAAAACGAAAGCTAGAAAGGCTTAATTCTACCTCGAAAAGGCAACTTGAAAAGCAAACTGATAAAAATGTGGTCTAGAAGAACGCTTGTTGTCTCTATTGAACTGTTTTGCACCCCATAATTTCATTTATATGGCATGGATTGATAAATTAGTACATGTGTTTCTTTCCTCAGGTGAAATATTCATGACTAAAATTCTTTTAAACTAGCTCCAACTCGCTTTTATATTCACTTCCTTATGACTTCATTGTTAGAATACTCTGCAACTACACGGGAAACTGCTTGTCGTCTAATGCCATTACCTAATTTTTATAAACATACTTACGTATTTCCAAAACCAGTTTGGTCACTAGTATGAATAGGATACGAACTGTTTGAGGAGATGAACTGCAAAAGGCATATTTTACTGCCCCGTCTCACAAAGACCCCAGACCCTGTCACACTAGGAAATAATTGATTTACTAAGCCAATAAATTGCAGAGAGAATTGAATTGTGGCTTAGCCTGCCGCAGATGAACGAGGGAGCAATGACTATTTGCAATGGTGGCTATCGAGTGTGTACTTGCATAAACATCTTGTTTTAGTATAATCTGTGATGAGTGTAGACTTAAGCAAGGAAATTACTCTAAAAATTTTAGAAGACAAAGAATCAAGAACAAAGTATTAATAGTGCCGTTGGTTCTTGTTGTTACATGAACTATTCGCCCAACACACAGCACAAGGTAAGAAAAACTAATGTAACAATGCAGCTAAAACAACTGTTTCTAATAATAATATTTGCTTTTATAAACGTTAAAACTGCTAGTTAATGGACAGCGCATATGTTTTAGTTTCTGCGAGAAGGACATTGCAGCCGCCACTGAAAAGTATGTCAATGTATCTCTTTTTAATTTATTCTACACACGCATGTCAAGTGTAACGACAAAAGCTTTTTAAAATCCCCCACGTAGGCTCTACATGTAGTGATGTCGCTTGGGACATAGTGTTCAACTCTTCATCTCGCACATTATTAAGACAAGAGGCGGAGAAACTGCAAAATGGTTGTTTTATACAGTTCTAATACGGGATTTAAAGCCGAGGTCGCATTTGCTGATGTATGTCCTCTGTGCACTGCATTTGGTAAAGAATATAGACAATTAGAAATTAAAGTTTTACTCGAGAGGGAGAAACTACTAATGGCATTACCCTACAGTATAATAAATATACAGGTTTGCAAACAGAGATCGCCTTTGCTGCTGTATCTCTGTGTGCTTAGAAATAATTTTATTCAAAATAGCTCATTGAAACATGTAGATTCTCTGTGCGTTGCACCCGATAATTACAATATATAGAAAAAATAAAGACAATTAGAAATGAAAGCTTTACTTGAGTTGGAGAAACTACTAATAACGTTAGCCTACAGCACAATAAATATACGGAGATTAAAACAGAAATCGCATTTGCTGCTGTATTTAATACGTCCGTCCATTATTTGGATAGAGTTAAATGCAATATTCTAAAAGCATTCATTCACTAAGAATTGATTATACTAAAACAAGATGTTTATGCAAGCACACACTCGACGGCCACTTTTCAAGTAGCCATTGTTCCCTCGTTCATCTGCAGCAGGCTAAGCCACAATTCAAATTCACTCTGCAATTTATTGGCTTCGTAAACCAATTATTACCTAGTGTGACAGGGTCTGGGGTCTTTGTGAGACGGGGCAGTCTTTTTATGGGTTCTAACATGTCATGGATAACTCCAATATGCCTTTTGCAGTTCATCTCCTCGAACAGTTCGTATCCTATTCATACTAGGGACCAAACTGGTTTTGGAAATACGTAAGTATGTTTATAAAAATTAGGTAATGGCATTAGACGACAAGCAGTTTCCCGTGTAGTTGCAGAGTATTCTAACAATGAAGTCATAAGGAAGTGAATATAAAAGCGAGTTGGAGCTAGTTTAAAAGAATTTTAGTCATGAATATTTCACCTGAGGAAAGAAACACATGTACTAATTTATCAATCCATGCCATATAAATGAAATTATGGGGTGCAAAACAGTTCAATAGAGACAACAAGCGTTCTTCTAGACCACATTTTTATCAGTTTGCTTTTCAAGTTGCCTTTTCGAGGTAGAATTAAGCCTTTCTAGCTTTCGTTTTATTCAAAGTACTTCAAATACTGCTTCTCTTTCTACCGAAACTTGTATAAAGAATTACATTTCAGAGGCTAGAAGGTATTTCAAATATCACCTTTCGAAATCCATGTCGGAGAATGTAAATTCGTCCTTTTCTCGTTGACATACATGCTATAAGTACTTAAATATTGACTAAATGTGGTCGCAAAGCGTGAAATACAGACATCTCTAATCAATTAACCTTAACTCCACCATTTAATATACACTTGTGCAGTTCCTTCCCGAGCAAGCTCTCTCCAATATGGCATTCGACTATTTTCGAATTTCAATAACACCTCAAAAATTATGTTCTAATATCTCTTTCACCAAATACGAGGTTCTTAATTAGACTGTTTCAGGTGTGTTTACTTGAACAAATTCACTTTTCTCCCTCCCAATAACAAACACCAACTTTCTGCTGACATCACTTTTTACAATATAAATTCTCCAATTAATTCTTTTCTACAATACATTACAGTTGAAAGACTATTTTCTACCTTAATTACATGCTATGACCCTCCAAAGTGGCACTTTAAAGGGAAAAGCACTGCTATTCTCAAAACACGGATCAGAAGACGTCTCACACACGTCTCGTATGTTTTATTTAGCCATTCAAAGCAACAAACATTTAATATTAGGGTGAATTCTACCTAAAACAGGATCGAAAAACAGTATTTCTATGTCTTAGCCCATTCAAAATTAAAAAGATACCGAAATGCATATGGAAAACGTCTTACATGCGATACGAAGATAATATTATTTTGTTCTGGTATTTTATGTCTTATTGAGATGCAACTGGAAAGCATCTCATACGCCATCCCAAGGTAACATTTGTTTGTTTTTTGTTGGCTGTAACCCATATTTCATACAAACACTAGAGACCGGAATAATTTTCCTAGTCAATTTATGCTGCAGCCTCGGTAATAGTTACGTAATAATAGACGTATTTAAGATGTTTCATTCACTACAGGCCTTTTCAAAAACCATTAAAGATCCTGACGCCAGACGAGTTCACTTGCAGTGTAGACTAAGGTGGAAGGAAACATTACCGACTCTCTATGCGGCGCCTTTCTCAATTCAAAATACCATATTATGGAACAAACACCAGCACGAATAATATAATTTGAGGCTTTCATAGCTCTGGGGCCGAAAAAGGAAAAATTTGTAACGCCATATCGTGGTAGAGCAGTGGCAGTGCAACCAATGTTCTCCGAATGTAATGCAATATTCGCCCGACATTATTCCCACTGGGGCAAGACTACCTACGTTACATCCAATTATTGAAACCGCAATTTGTCGTAATAAAAAATATAGTACATCCATAACCACTGGATCATAATTGCTGGTTATTAAAGTACAATCTGAGAAGATAGCGAGGAATTTCATATTTAATACCTCCTCCAACACCTTGCGGTCTGTAATTTACTGGCATTTCTATTTTCTGTATGATCTATGGAATTATATACCGAACGTTTAGCATGCCGTCAAAGAACAAAGAAAATATTATTTCTTGTGTGTAATTGCTTACATGAGTTCTGCAAGTCTTGTGAATATAGTAATTATTACAATTACCCCGCTTTCCTGCATCCTGGTGGCAGCTGCGGAATAATAAAAGGTGAGGTTTGATTCATTGAAGGTTTGGTGCATTTGGCTAGAGACGAGTGTAAACTAAGGCGTAATCTCTGCTATGTTGGGGAAAAAGCAAACATCACCGACCCCCAAGCCACCATATCATGGAAGCGACACCGACCCGAATAACATATAACTTGTTAGTTTCATAGTTCTGGGAAGGGGGAAAGCCTCCATATTTTGTAAAGGGTAGGTGGTAGAGAGAAGCAAATTTCACATTCGACATCACCGACCCAAATAACATATAATCTGTGGGTTTCTCAATTCTGCGGCTAAAATGTCAAAATTCGGCATAATTCGAACTGCCATATCTTGGAAACAATAATAGGTAGAAAAAAATTGTTTTCTGATTCGGTATTACTGTGAAACGAATAACATAAATTGAGGTTTTCATAGTTCTTGTGACAAATCGGCAAAGTTCGAAAATTTTGAACCATCATATCTCGTAAACGGTAACAGGTAGAAACATGCTGTTTTCATATTTAACATTCCCGTGACAAAAATAAAATGTATTTATAAGTTTTATAATTTAACGAACACGGGGGCGAAGTTAGCAAACTGACATCAGATATGACATGAGCACACCAAAATACATATCACTGTGAAAACAGAATTTCAATATGCCTCGCCGTTTACTATCTATACGCGGTTAAATATTTGATCTTTGATATCGAGGTCAGCATATACTATTCGATGCCCTTATACGAAATGAGAAAACAGTATCTCAACATGTCTCGCCGTTTTACGAAGCATGCAGGTTAAATATTTGACCTTTGACCTCGAGGTCAGCAGTTTTTTCGCATATACTATTCGATGCCCTCATACCAAATGTGAAAACACAATCTCAATATGTGTAGTCCCTTACGAGATAAACACAATTAAATATTTGACCGTTGTGTTGGGCCCCAGGTAGTTACCGCCTGCTATTGACCATTGGTTGTAGGGTGTAGAAAGCTGACTTTAGAAGTTCTCCTAGGGGACATGTAATCGCTGCTATGGGGTGCTTCGTAGTGTCCTATGCCATGATATTAGGGTTAGGTTAAGTAGCACATATTCCGCTGCTATGCTAGTAGCCTCTGTAATTGTGCTATGTTAAGTAGTGAAAAAGAGCTTCGTAGTCTTTTTATAAAATCTCTGCTGTGTTAAATAGGGCTGAAAAGACGGTTCGTAGCCTTTTATAAAAATATAACCACGCGTTCATTAGCAAATTATGAAATGGTCTATGTTCTTCAGCAGCCACAACAAATGCTACAAGGCGGCTTGTAAATAGACTCCTTGCTATAGGCTAGGGCCTACTATGACCTCGTATGCTATGTTATGTATGTTATGTGTGGTACGTTCTTCAGCAAAATTATGAAAGGGTCTATGAGCTTCAGCAACCACAACAAATACGACACGGCGGCTTGTATAGCCCTGAAAAAATAGTTCCATTGGGTTAGTTTTAATACTGTGTAATCTCTGGGTGAGGGCTTGGACAACCGTGCTGTGCTGTAATCTCTGCTGTGTTAAATAGCATATATTCCTGTGTATCTGGTCTAATTCCTGTGTAATCTCTGCTATGGTAAATAAGGTTTGCAAAAAGAGCTTCGTACCCTTTCATAGTTGGAATCTCTACTATCGTGCACTGGTGTAATCTCTGATAGGGTGGCTGAAAAAGCGCTTCGTACCCTATCGTGCACTGTGTGGACTATTATGGGGGCTACGGTAGATAGCCTAGAGGACATGTAATCTCTGCTATGTTAAATAGTGCTCGAAAGAGTTCGTAGCCGTTTATGCTATGTTAGGTTAAATTCTGTGTAATCTCTGTTATCGTGTACTGGTGTACCATGTGCGGTAATCGCTGCTATGTCAAATAGGAGCTGAAAAAGGTGCCGTGACCTTTCACGAACTCTCTGTTATGTTAAATAGGGGGAGGAAAAATGGTTCCTAGCCTTTTATAAAATGAAACCACAACAAATCCGACACGGCCTATCGTATAGCTCCGGAATGTAGAGCACGTTCTTCAGCAACCACGACAAATGCGACACGGCGGCTTGTATAGCCCTGGAAAATAGACTCCCGAGAATAGGTTATGGTCTGTTATGACCTCCTATACCATGTTATGTAGGTTAGCCCGAGTACGTCCTTCAGGGTTTTATAATATGAAATAGATTAAATTAAAAACAAGTTCAAGTTACATCATCCTACTCATGCTCAAACGGATAGAAGCTTTGCACTTACCCAAAATTTTGTAAGTAAGTATCCTGTAGAGCATTTCGAATGAAGCTTCGTTCTTTGTTCTTCGGTTCAACGTGAATTAGAATAATCAGTACATATACCTATAACTCAACCTGAGTGTACCAATCACATGTAATGGCTGAACTTATAACAACCATTTTTTTATGATTATAGTGGGAGTTGCTTTCTGTGCTGGTTAATTATTAAGATTTTAATCTAAGTAACGTTTCCATATTAGACTATAATAAACACACCTGACACTATGTGAGAACAAGTTGACCGATTACTAGAAAAATGTAGAGCGAGGGTTGCTCTGTTGATAGAGGCTAGGGGTTGATAGAGGCTAGGCACCTCTTGTGCTAGGGGTTTTCGGATCCATCCCTGGTCATGTCCTGTGGGATTTGTGGTGGACAAACACCGTGGGCGTGGGTTTTCTCGAGATGCTCCCGTTTACTTCCACTTTCTTTAATCATCCAAGTTATCCCATCATCATCCATACGGCCTGAGCCATAGTTTCCTCAAGGCTGTAAGCGAAGTACAGAAATGATACGCAGGGTCTCCTAAGAATACACACAGAAACAGCCCTGTCGACGTCCCTATCCTTACACAAATTTTGATTATGGTTTTCATCTAAGAAAAATAAACATATTCAAAACGCTTCAAAATTAACTCAGTGTGAATAAGTGGTTCCGACTACACGGAGGTACCCGTGGTCTAATGATTAAAAGGAAGCGTCACTATCTGGGACCAAAACATGCACAAGTTACATATACACACACTTACTATAGGCCTACACAGTACCAGCAGCAAGGTGAAGTGCTGAGGAAAACACTAGATAAATAAGTAGCGGTAATCACCTAGTCGTGCTGCATAAACTTACCTAATAATTCACAGCATCGATAATTCTGTGTTGAATAGCGAGGCCAGATAAAAAAATGAAACTGAGGGAAAGTAGTAAATCGTGGCCTCGAGAATATGGCATTCGCCTCGTACCATCAACAGTAACTATATTTCAAAGGATTGGGAAACATCATGCAAATGGCAGAAATATTTTAACAATGACACTATATTGTAAAATAAATTGAATCATCAAAATACACAAGAGAGTATAAGAATATCACCCTGGATTTTTTTTTTCAGAATATACTTTGAGGCTTTTAGCCTTCCCCTTTCTCTTACACTGAGTTAGGTTTTCAATACAAATACGATAGCTAACACACTTGGACACGATTTGGCAAAATCGACATATACACAAGAATCACTTTAACGCACGTTTCGAAACGAGGAATAATAAATTTTGGATTTATAGTTTCACTGAAAAAAACATTCCACAGACGCACTAGGTAGGGAAAGGTTCTTGTGAGCGGCGAGATGGGAGATAGTTTGGTTTCGGTGGACACAGAAATTCTCAATAACTGGTCCAAATGTAGCAGCAGGCTTTTCTAGCTTTTCTACCTTGACACAGATAAGCGTTGACTAAGATTTGCTACAAAACATAAAAAGTAGAAGAAGATATTAACTTGTTTGGTACTTGTGATTTGACATTTTTTCGCCCTCGCTATCTTGACGATGCGCTGTCTCACTTCAGGACCGCTGGCGTAATCACAGATTCGAACAACACATTCTCAGTGAAACTGATGGATCTGTTTCTTTTCTTAAAAAGAAAGCATCGTTATAAATTTGGAACACAAGAATATTCACTGCCGGCAATATTATTGCACCGGGAATAGAGAGTAATATCCAGCACTAATGTATTTTGTACAACGAAGTTACTCGCAACCTTTAGAAGAAATGTACGCACAAATCCTTTTCATTTGTCCACTGCAAGTTGAATTTAAAAAGTATGGGGAGCACGTCTTATACGTTATTCCAAAGCTGAAAGTATTTTTCAATTCTTCCTCCGATACACTTACATACATGTGACACTATAAGTTTTCTTGCACTTTTTTTAAATTCAATCACTCAAGCAATGGTTTAGCGTCGTGATCATGATCGTCTCGTCCTGCAGCTATCGAAGAACTAAACACATAAGGCGAGAGAAGGACGGGGAGAGAGGTGAAAAAAGCTCACGTATGGCATTAGCGAAAAAGCTCATAAGGTTTATATCAAATAATGATTCATATTATAAAGTGGATTTTAGGCGTCAAACACAATGGTTGGTCAGGCAGACAAAGTTTCTATTGTCCAGTCTTATATGCGCGACTGCAAAAAAATCACTCCCCGCTAGAAAGCCTCGCTTTGACACCGAAAGGAGACAAAACAATTAACAGCGTCTACATGTCTTTATCCCTGCAGTTGCTATCCCTGAAGTTGCTGGCAGACAAAGGTTTCTATCGTCCAGTCTTATATGAGTGACTACAAAAAACACTCCCCGCCAGAAAGCCTCGCTTTGACACCGAAAGGAGACAAAACAGTTAAGTCAAAAGATACATGTCTTTATCCCTGAAGTTGCTATGCAAACGACTGTATTAAGAGTTTCAAATAAGTTCTTTATATTCACAATAGTAAACGATTTCTTTAACATTTAAACATTACATAAATACAAACTGAATAAATGAATATAATTTTACAGAAAATATGTTCTTTCATATAACAACATTTTACATGTCAAAATGATTAAAATTAATCATTAGTTATAAAATGAATCGAAAATGAAAATTTTAATTTTTCCCAAAATAGTGACTACTACGCTTGGGCGCAAAAATTATAGACAATAAGAAAATAATAACACTAGTATTAAAGATATGGTTACAAGGCCTTAAAATAAATTCAAATTCAAATCCAATTCCTAGAAAAGTGATACTTTGATAATGTGACGATCCTTGGTGATTAAGCTGTACTCGAAATTTTAAGATAATGGTAAAGAGATCCATTTCTTAATAGTTAGATTCGCGAACCATGTGAGAACAGTTAAACCAGCTCTCTCGAAACTCGGCACCATACCATGGCATAGAGAACTAACCTTAACCGTTTTATAAGTTACCATTTCTATGGAAACGAGACTAAATTATTAAACGCATAATCGGACGTAGCCTGGAATGATTCAACCGGTTGCAGCCAAATTTGTACTAATGATGATGCATGGGGCTACTGAAGATATTTTGGCCATTGAAAAATTATGCTAATTGCCGTTTTTAACAAGACTCAAATATTTTGTACATATTCGCAAATTGATGGTTTATCTAATTGAATACAAACTTTGTATGACAATATGGGGACTGACTGCTATTACACTACAAAACTTTTAGGCTGAATTACTCATAAAAATGAGACTCAAATATTAATGACATATTCATGCATTCCTTGAGAAGGGATAAAATAATTCTAAGAAATTTTTATGACAATAGAGTATTACAGTCACTTTAGGCTGTTATGCTATTTACAGCTTCCATGCTAACGAGGCTCAATTATCAAACATGCAAGTATGACGTGGGATCGATTGATCAAACTCCAATCAAGCTTCAAATAATGATCCAAGGCACTACCGTAAAAGTTTAACCACTATGAACTTTCTTATTATCGATTCCATGGTAAAGGAACTAAGAAAATCATCATATATTTCCGCATCACTTGAAAACTGTTAAACCAATTCAATTTAAACTTGGTATGGTGACACAAGACTTTACCCTTAGGGGTTCAATTCAACCATATTATAATTTCAAACTAATCTCGGTTTTCATGGATATGAAACTCAACTATTAAGTAATTATTCGAGAATGACTGGGTAATGATTTAATCGATTCCTATCAAATTTTCATAAAAGAAACAAGCCTAAATGTTTCAGTCTTACTACAATGGTAAGTTTCATACTGTTTCCATGATACAGAGAGGAAATATATGACATATTATTAGGTCACTTCAAAGCGATTAAATTCATTTAATCGAAATGTAGTATAGGGAAAGATGACACCATCAATAACATTTTAGCTATACAGACTTCGCACATTTGCTGTCCAAATTTTCGTGTTAACCCATCACGCGAGAACGAATAAACCAATTGTCACTAAACTTTGCTTGTACATTTTTCACTATAGTTACCGTTTTCATTATAATGAGTTTTTCATAGTTAAGTTTAAGCCAACATATACGAGGGTAAATCTCTTGCATCCGAGTTTTGTATGATGAATAATGATGAAGGTTAACTCTTCCAAGATTTTAGACAATAAAGAATTAGTAGTAGTGGTGATAGTATAATAGTAATTGTAGGAGTAGAGGGAGATGGAGGAGGAATATAATACTAGAAGACACAGTAGTAATTAATGTTGTTTCTGATGTTAATGTTGCTGTACTTGTAGTAAAAGTAGTGTTAGTAGTAGTACAGGTAGTAATGAAGTTATAGTAAAAATGGTGTGAACTGCTTGGGGACCCATTTCGCTGACGCTTGGTCATACCCAAGTTCCTCATGAACAATATTGAATACACTGCCATACGTTGCACACAACTGACGATAGATTCCAGGTGGTTCGTCTCCATTTGACCAAAGAAATCGGTTCACACTCCACTGCTCCACTTGGTCGAACGTTTTAAGCATAGCTGTCATTTTGAAAGAACTGCCTCCTGGCGTGTGCAAGGTCACACACCTGCCATCTTGTGGAGAGCGAAATAAATTTATCTAAAAATGTATATTTAAGCTTTTGTAAATACATATCTGTTATACTATCAACATGCACGGCAGTGCATGAGCCAAGTTCTTCACGTCAGAAAACGTTAGCACTGCCAGAAGCATGTTATACAGGAACAAGAGTTTATGGCAAAATCGACGATTTGGGGGCCCCGTAAGAAAAAAGATGTTAAAGATAGGAACATGAGCTTTTGCCGTTAAGGAGATATGGTAAATATGTGCAGATGTACAAAATTTCATATTCGAATCTCAAACTATGTTCTAGTTGTGGACCCCTGAAATTGCACATTTTAGGCTAACTGACTCACTCACTCACTCACTCACTGACTGACTCACTCATCATATTGTTTAGGATGTTTGGAGTAAGCTAGAAACATGAAATTTGGTATGAAGGTAGAGGATGATAAGTAGATACAGGAAAAATTCCGACATTTTGAAAAGGTCGCCATCTTGGATTCAAAATGGCCGCCAAACCTAAAATTTCAAAGAATACACAGCCTAAACGGCTAAAGATAGAACAGTGAAATTTGGTATGAAACTACATCATTGGTAGCAAATTAAGAAAACTTTTTAAAAATTTGAAAAAGTCGCCAACTTGAATTCAAAATTGCCGCCAACCCTAAACTTTTAAAGAATACAAAGCCTAAACGGCTGCCGCTAGAATAATGAAATTTAGTTTGACAGTACAATATTATTTGTAGATTATGAAAATATTACAAAATATCTCTAAAGACGCCATCTTGGATCCAAAATGGCGGGTGTCATAAATCCATTTTCCAACTGCTTGAGCCAGAGATACGAAATTTGGCATAATGATGTATTATCAAGAGTAGTTTAGGAAAACATAACAACGTTT
>JAGDQP010003276.1:0-63937 GCA_022664845.1 Lepisma saccharinum
TTTGTTATTATTTTGACAAGTTTCGACTCAATTCTTTAGAAAGTATTTTGCTGTAGTCTCCTGAGCATATTAAAATTTACATCTCAAGCCTTGTTTCTCTTTCAAAAGTGTAAATTAAAAAACTGCTGGAAGTGTAATAAAGGAATCTGGTCTTGTAAACCAATTATATGCAGTAAATATTTTATTTCACGTAATGGTTTTAGTTTGTTGTGGAGTATCATGAGCAACAAATTTACTAAATCAAAATCAAAATTTTACTGCTCGATGTTAGAAATACCTGCGTATTAAATACACTCTGTTAAAGCACAACACAACGTTTCGACTACGTCTGTAGCCTTTATCAAGTGTACAGTTTTTTTTATGTGAATACTTGATGTTGCTAGACCATATTTATTTGTTTGATAAGAACGTTTTTTTTCTTTAATTCTATACATGTTGATGACGGTTTCCCATTCTTGGTTTAAACTTCCGTATTCGTTTTCATTAAGATTATTCGGAATGTAGCAAATGGGATATCCTTCTCTATATACAATAACAGTAGCAGGAATGACCTATGTGTGCGTCTAAGTTGAAGCACAGTAAAGAACTAACGTCATTTAGTCCAGTGTCCGATTTGTACAATTTCCAGAGAGATTGTTTCTCAGAAAGTAGAATACCGTTTTTATCCGTTCATATCTCAGGCTTGGAGGATATTTCAGAAAGCAGAGCCAGGGAAGAGTTTTGCAGAGAGGTGGAAATTCCATCCATCCCTCGCTACAAATCGAACACTGATTTAGTCATTACTGCTCAACAGTAGATTAATTTAAAAAGGAATCTATCACCAGTGCAACAGGTATTTGTTTACTATCTTTGAAATGTTAACAAAAGAATCCACCGACGAAATATCATCCTTGAGATATAGAGTAGTGACCAACAAGTAGAAAAATCCTTAACAATTTTCGACTCCAGATGAAACTTAAATTATTTTCTTAAAAAAAAAAGCGCATAAACTTATTTCTAAGTTATAATGTCTATTTCTTTCCTAGGCTAAAAAAAAAATATTATTTCCTAATTTCTTTATTTAGTTAGTATTAGACTGTGCTCCCACTTAAGCGGTCTCTTTAGGGTGTCGCTTTCTTTCCTACTTTCCATCATTCATGTCTGTAGGTTCTTCGAGATAGTGGCTAGGTCTAAACGATTCCACTAATTGCGTCAAATTCTAAGACAATTTTCATAAACGACATTATTTTCAAAACATGAAAATTAATTGAAGCCCTGAAATTTAAGTGACTTCATTATTTATTACTATTTCGTAAATATTGATTGGGTCTGCAATCTGTCGAATTCTAAGATTTTGCCTGGTATGTAATACATTTCAAAAACATGAAAATTAGTCCGAAGAATACGAAATTTCCAAACATAAATAACTTCCTAATTTGCTTAAAAATTAAAATGGGTTCGAAATTTACAGTAAATTCTAAAACCTTATTAACCGATACCATTTTAATACGCAAACCTGACTTTCGGCAAAGTGCTGAAATTTTCATCATTAGAATTCCGCCGAAAGCATCAATTCCTTGAAGGTAAGCTAAGCCTTCTCTATTCATCCCGATCTTGCTATATCCTTTTTATCTCAACATACGATTTATCTTCCTTAATATTTTCAAGGAGTTAGATTCGTCTTCTTCTTCTACCTCTCTTTGCCTCAACCATATATTCAATTGCATTCCTCAGTACACATTCTCTGTGCATTCAATGTCCTCTTGCTCTTCTTTATTGCCTCCAGGATTGTTCGCCTCTCGCATACTCTCTTCAACACTTCATTTCATATCTTCTGTATTCAGCTGGCTTCCCCATTCTATTGTTCTCCATGTCCACATTTGAAAGGCATCGAATTTTCTTTCTTCGTTTCGAAGACTGCACGTTTCTTCCCCATACAACACAATACTATATACAAAACATTTAATTAACCTCTTCCTCAACTCTTTGTTCATCAATCCGCAGAAGAGTGAACGCCTGTTTCCCCATCACTATTCTCGCTTTTATCTCTTTTTCAACATTTCACATTCTTACTTACAATATTCCACAAATACGTGAGCATGTCGTAGTTTAACGGTGTAGACCATCTCCGCCATCTTGGTACGCACTTTCCATTGGTTTACATGGGAATTGTTTCACTCGTCTTATATCTCTCAAGAGCATAATTTTTAACTTCTGTTTTCGCCTAGTTTCTCGTCATGTTATCTTGTACCCATTCTATTTTGTAGAAATGCAATATTTTACACACGAACAGTGTAATTTAACCTTGACATATTGTGATTTATATAGCAAACTATTAATACTACATTATACTTATATATTTGAAGAAATTTCAATAACCAAAACTATACAGGAGTCAAAATAATCACCAAGACAAATTCGTGAAAGCGGAACTGAATATTCTATTTTTGACAGGCATAAAATTAGTAAAACAATTCCCTTGTAAATCAATGGAAAGTGCGTACCAAGATGGCGGGGCTGATCTACATCGTTAAAAAGAAGTGATATGTATAGACCCTATTCTATATTTATTCTATTACGTATTTCATAGCCATCCGGGTGGCCGAGCGGTCTGCGGTGGTAGGCCATCGGCTCGAAGGCCCCGGGTTCGAGTCCCGGCAGGGGCATGGATGTGGCTTTCAACACTTAACAGCTAAAGGCGAATCGTGACGGGCCGAAGTTCCAAGTTACTAGGCTGGCCCATATAAAAATAGTTTACCAAGTTTTTTACGCATTTTATTTTTTCGTATTCATTTAAGTCGAAAATTTCCTCACATTGATATGACCCTATCCTTCAGAAAGTAAAATAGTTAATAATTCAATTCAAGGTTGATTTAAGAAAGTTAAATGAAGAAAAAAGAAGTAGTTTATTTAATATTGTTTGTTTAACAAATGTTTTAAATAGAGTTCAATGGCTGGAATAGGTTTTAAATGCCATTGATTAATGTTTATATTATTTTTATATTTATTGGAGTTTTACAAGGAGGACGCTAGATGTCACTACTTTTGCTAGCAAAAAACTGAAGTGAGTATCTTTCTTGTATAGGAAGAAATTGTTGTTTTTGTTTTATTATGAAATGCATATCATTTTATTTTGCTAAAAGGTTATTTGTTTCAGAAAGGAAACTAATTTTATAAATAAGTTATTACTTATTATATTGCAAACTAATATGTACATCAGATAAGTAATGAATATAGCCTAAGCGCAATATACAAGAACGATATAACCGATCAACACGAGGACTATGCAGTGGCTGACACACTATCAATCCAAGACTGCCCACAATACATAGCTTCTCTGAAGCTGGAATAAATATTTGAAATTGACGTAGGTTTATTTTTATTATTTGAATCATTAGGTTTAGATATCATGAAGCGCAAAAAAATATTGACCAGTAATTCCGAGAGACGCCTTGCTGTGAGGGTGTCACCCCTAAATTATCGACAACACCCCCCAACTTTAATATTTTTGCAGTGAAAAATCAATAGACACCGTGCAAAACTCCATTTACACCCTCCCAATTTTGACTTTACACCCCACCCTCAAACTAAGAATCCTGGCGGAAACCCTGATATTAATGATCTGGGATTTATAAAATAATGACAATACTGATGTTAGATTAGCACTCTATTATTACAAAAGTGACTATTCTGCACTGCAAGTCAGAAGCCCGTAGTACTACGAGATCATGAGAAAAAATACGTGGAGTAAAAACTTCACTAATATAGGCCTAATAAATGCGTGCATAGAATAAAGTAACCTATATCTCATTTCTATTACAAAAAAATATACGAATGTTTAGTATCAGTTTTTTAAAAAAATACATGTCCGGGCACATGCTCCTCTTGCGCTATTGCCTGCGGATGCCCATGACCAAGAAAATTCTCTAATATTTTCTTGTAATTATCATATGCTCTGTATTTCTGAATTAAAAGTGGCGCAAAAAGTGCTCAACAGGTGGCGCAAAATTGAATTTTCTGTATTTAAATTTTCTATCACCTTTTTCCCCAACCGGATATTTCAGAGACACGAGAAAAATAATGCAATATGGGAGGAAGAAGCTATTATAGCAGTTTGTAATATATGTTGCAGCATAGCCAAACAATAATGTATTATATTGTGTTTTCTTTTACGCATAAGTTGAAACACACCGCTTAAATCCTCTATGGGTGAAACTAGCCTTGACTGAAAATAGTGCCCATAAAATTATCATCGGCGAAATAAGACGGAAAATTAAATAAACTGTCAATGAACTGTACTTATCAATGAAAAGAGCTGTCGACAAAGTGGCTTGTCGACGAAACGTACCTGTCGACGAAATGAACTGTCGACGAAATGTACCTGTCGACAAAGTGGCTTGTCGACGAAACGTACCTGTCGACGAAGTGACCTGTCGACAAAATGGCTTGTCGACGAAACGTACCTGTCAACGAAGTGGCTTGTCGACAAAACGTGCCTGTCGACCAAGTGAGCTGTCGACAAAGTGGCTTGTCGACGAAACGTACCTGTCGACAAAACGTACCTGTCGACGAAGTGTACTGTCGACGAAGTGGTGTCGACAAAGTAATCTGTCGACAAAATGATTGTCGACAAAACGAACCGAACCCGTTACGTATTCATCTGGAAACTCGTTAAAAAGAGAGAGAGAGAGAGGGAGAGAAAAAGTTCAGTTGAAATGTGATGTGTATATTTGGAGTATTTCGCATGATCGAACTTCACTACTTTTTTTTTAACTCGCTTCCTCCCACTTATCTGTATCTCATCTGGGAATTCAACGCAGCCTACGTTATAACCTCAACACATAGATTCTTCGGTATAAATAAGCTGTTTTTCGTTACAAATAAATATAAACTTTAAAAATTTTGTTGTTTTTCCGTAAACATTTGCCGCATTGATTTGTTCCGTGGCCATCCTTCGGCATACAGACGACTACTCACTCGGTGAGCTTCGGTAATTTTCGCGAAGGGGGCGTGGTCGGTGCCCTAGTTCACGTCGCTGGTTAACGTCAAGTGTCGTAGAGTTCTTGGGTGCAATATTTAACTTGCAAGTGTTGGTTTCACTATAATTGTCTATTTTTATGTCAAGTGAGAAATCCTTGTTCGTGATTTGTTCACTGTTTGACAAGTACGTTCTTTGTATTACTTGACGTAATATATAAATAGGCATTTTCTGAAAAAAAAATATAGAGTTATTTTAGGTTTTTAGCTTTTCTTAAGCGGTAGTATACAGCACATAAAGTAAATGATAATATGGTAAATAGTATGAAAATAATGCTAACTACTGCTATGATGAACCATGAAAATGAAGAGTGTATGTGAATATCGTAAAACTTATCCGGTAATTTGTTTTCCTCATGGTTTAATAGTGTTTGTAGATTATCTATTGACTATTGTAAGTTTTGGAAATTCATCGTAAAGTTTAATGATAAAGTTTCGGGTAGATTTACATAGTCTAATTTTAGGTCAATCGTTCGTCTTGTTGGTAGATTTAGGCTTTCTGTCATAATTCTCTCAGATTGATTGTATTGGAAATAGTAATTATTTGTCGAATTGGGAATTTTGTTGACGAGTATCCGATTATGTTCTTTTAAAATATAGACTTGTTTTCGTGTTGCGACGTGTACTCCTGCCGCGGTATAGGTATAGAATTCTTCTTTTGATGAAAGTTGTGGTCTAACCTGGCATTTTAGTAGAGTTTTGAAAAAGTATGTCATATAGACAATCAGTTTTCTGAGTCTTGGGCTGATCCTCAATTTTGCAGATAGTAAACAATTGAAGTTTCTGGTGTAACGACATATCTATTTCAAATACAGCGGTGTCTGATTTTACAATAAAGTCTGGTATTACCATTTTAAGGTGTGCCGTTCCAGTTAAAAATCCACTGTTAAATGTTCTATAAACCATGTGGTAACTTGACCGTTTAATATTTGGTATTTGCAAAACAATATCCAAATTGGCTAATATTGGATCGAAGGCTAATAAGAAACTTTTGGAACTTTGGTAAAAGATTCCGAGGTCCTCTGATATTAAAGAATTTCGTAATATCGGATGATTGTTTAATATTTCTGCTGCTAGTGATGCTTTAACTAAAACATCATTGACCGTATTTTGTAGCAGGCTCTGACGAATATTATCGAAATGATTCTAGAGAATTTGAAAGTTTTGTAAAGTAATTAAACAACGTTCATTCGTGGCACTAGTACATAATAATTGGAGAATCTGACTATGTACTTCTGATATAGCTTTTTTTACTGTAACTAAAATTTTCTGCTATATGGGTTTATTGGTATTGACTTTGTTTAATAGACTGTATTTGATTATTTAGATATTCATTTTGCTGTTGCAATTGGTTAACTGCATTTTTAAGCTTATGTGTTTCGTACAAATTATACCCTCCTAGTGCGAAGTTCGCTATCCCAGCTAGAAGTTAGAAAATCATTCGTTTCTGTCGCTTCGTGCATCCAATTTTGAAATAGCAAGGTATAGTTTGTGAAATTTTATCTGCAAATTGTTTCTCTCGTTGATGTAAAATTTTAATTAATTTTTCGTATCCGCCACAGCTATTATTTTGGAGATGAGCCGCTGAGAAATCAATATGGAAGCGAAATGGCACAAATTCCGATTCTTCATAGTCTATTAGGACTTTATTTTTCCCATTGATATTCCATATTGTTATATGATTATTTCTGTATTATCATTACGAGTAGAACACTGTATAGTAGTGTTATAAATGCTGAGTTGTCTATAGCGGTGAATGCCCTTGAAGATCAATGGCCGTCCTGCAGAAAAAAAGACGATGATTTATTTATCAAAGATTATTTCTTCTAATTTTAGTAGTGAACAAAATGATCGTGATACTCGACAAGGGATATTTGCTCCGTATCAATAGTTTTTTGAAGAAGCGAGATATTGATGCCGTAAATCGGAAACAAATAGTACGATCGTTAAAGTATCTACTAAATAGTACCGTTGACGAGGAGAGGTTATTTCTTCAGCTTTGCACTTTGTGTCGGGACTATCTGATAGTGGTGACGAATAACGATCAGGCCACGGTCCACTATATTAAAAAGTAGGAGAACGGACAACGTATTCTCTCCTTCTACGTGGATTGGGTGAGTATTGAATTGCCTTTCTTTCAAAAAAGTTTTTTGTATATTATAGTAACTTCTGAGCCGCTTGTAATACGAAAACCTGCCGCCTGTCGGCGTTTCCCTCAGTCTCTTCTTTGCCTATTGAGCAATGTCATCTATTGTGTGTGAGTGAAAACTCGTGTTCACCCGTGAATTATTGTTTTCATTGTTAAAGATTGGAGTAGATGGATCCTGAATCCTTTCTCTATTTTTGCTCCACCTTCCTAACAAACATTGTATTGTCTCCTAAAATAGACTGAAAAACGAGTCAATTTATGATTCATCTTCGTCGTAATAGGATTGCATTCTGTCGACTGAGATTTCTTGTTCTCGTTTACTTCTAAAGCCTTCTGGGAAGCCTATTAAATATAAATTATTATTTAATTTCTTCAGTATTGTACATTTGTTGACATAATGTGATGTCCAAGTTTCTTGTTTCCCTGGCCTTCTGTTGGGAAAATATATCTATACAGACGCACCTTTGGAAATTCAGCCTGTTTGTGACCATTATCAAAAAAATTATTTTGTCTCGTAAAATGTTGGTAGATATTATCGGCTGCTTCAGCCCTGATTTCGGCTAGTTTGTACCTTGGTATTTGTGTCTGGGATCTTATGTTAAATGTACAGTCCGCTGCATTTCTCGGGTTATAACCACAAAGAAGGAAAATTGGAGCTTCTTTGAAACTTGCTTGGGGAAAGGTATTGTAGGCGTATACAGCTTTTTGCAGTTTATTTGGCCAGTCTTGTATGTTTTTTCGGACTTTAAGTATTTGTTGCAGTGATTTGATGGCCTGTTCCACGACCCCTGTACGTGAGTGGTTATACGCTGGGCTGTATTTTAGTTTGATGTTGTATCTTTTAGCTAGTACTTTTACAGCTAAACTTGTGTTGACTAGATGCAGGTCAAGAAGTCAAAATGTTGGTGGTCCGTAACGTAAAACCATGTCTTCCAAAAATGTAGTGACTGATTCTATTGAAATGTTCTCTACTATTTTCGCAGTAATATGGCGGGTCGCGCATTCAATTCCCACATGAATGTATAACATTTTATCGTCATACGGGATGGGATCGCAGCTGTCATACGCCATTTCATCGCTGATCTTTTGTATTGGATGATGGAGTAGTTCAGTCTGTTTTTCCTTGTTTTTTTCAGTACTGACAATCAGGACAATGCTTGCAATAGAATCCAATTAGCGATTCCATTTGAGGAAAGTAATATTTTTGTAAGCAGTGTTTATATGTCTTGCCGAACCCAAAGTGGCCATTGATGGGGTATGCATCTATTTCCTCAAATAATTTCTTTGTTAGTGTTTGAGGTATATATAAAAGACCTGTCCATCACGAGGTCTTTTTTGTATACGATACAGAATTCTGTCTTTAATGGGGTATAATTGTGATGCTCTAATTGCAGATGGTTTAAAACATTCTACTCTGTTAAGTGCATATGTTATGTCTGAGAAAAAGGGTCCTTTTTCAGTTCTCTAATTAATGTTTCAGTAGAGAAATTATTTTGAATGCAGTAACTTTCATATAATGTATTGGAACGGAAAACCAAATCTTGTTCTGATGTGGCCACTACGTCAGTAGTTTTATCTCTATTTGCTATATTTCTTGTTTGTTCTTCCTCTTCTTTCTCGATGTCATCCTTTTGTTCTAGACGAGATATTATGTCGGCTGGTTGGTGTAAGCCGCTTCGATGCCGAACTTCAAACTGGAAGTCGCTTATGTATAATCTAATACGATGAAATTTTCCTGTCTTATCCGGCTGGTTCTGTAGATTGACCAGTGCGCGGCTATCTCTGTACAATATAAATGGCCAAGCCATTATAAAGTATTGGAACTTGTGTAAGCAATATAGAAGTACACTCAGTTCTTTAGCCCAAGTGCTCTGTTTCTTTCTGATTTAGACAGATGTCGCAAACAGTAAGACACTACTTTTTCTTCGTCAGTTGAGGGTTATATGTTGCCAATATGCCCCCACTTGGATGTTACTTGAGTCAGCGGATATCCTGATTTCGAGGTTGTCATCAAAGTGGCTTAAAGCTGGTGTATTTAAGATATCTTTCTTTAGCTGGACAAATACTTTTTCCAGTTCTTTATTCCATGTGAATTTATTTCCTTTAGAAGTAATTGCTTGCAAAGGCTCTATTTTCTCGCTATGATGATTTATGTGATTGCGCATGAACGAGTACAACCCGAGAAAAATCTAAGCTGGCGTCTAGTTCTGTGTCTCTCATAGCCTTGTATCTTGGCTATCTTTGGAGATATTGAAATTTTTTTGTCCACTGACTTTATTTCCGAATATTGAAAATAATGAATTACATTTTTTAGGTTTTGGCCTGAAATTGTTTTCTAAGTCTTTTTAGTGATTCTAAATGTTGCTTGCCTGTATAATTGCTGATCACAAGATCATATGCAAAAGATGTAATAGAGCCAGACTAATCCCTGTAGTAAAATTCTTGTTGCTATTAAGACTTCGAGAGGAGGTCAGATGACCCATAGTACACTTTTTGAACTGATAGGTTTTCTTAGTGTACGGAACTTCGAAAGTCATGTACTTCGAGCTACTATGATGAAGCTGAATTTGAAAATAACTCGCAGAAATATCTAAGGTTGAAATCAGATTTTTCCCTCGTAGACTGTTCAAGACAACCTCATTTGATGGAAATGGTATGACTAAATATCGTGTATATTTGTTACAAGCCTGCAAATTTTAAAACCAGGCGAAAATCTTTTGAGCCAGGCTTTCTCACCATAAGCATGGGTGACGAAAATTCACTTGTATTCGTCTCTTGCATTATACTTGCCTTATGATTTGGGTGAAAATACTAGATAGGAGGAGTAAGCATATCATTTTGGGTTTACACTATTTACTGCCAGACACTAATGTTGAACTCTTCAACTCATATATGGAGGAGCTTGTGAACAAGTTCCTGTGTACAAGGGTAAAGCTGATAGTTTGTTGGGATTTCAATGTACCGGGAATCGATTGGAGTACTCGGGAAATAACAACTACGCATCACTATATCAAACAAAAGGCAGATAAAGTTCTTGAACTCACGACAACACTCGGTTTGGAACAGATTAATAAGACATATAGTGACGACAATCCCAGAACGGTATTGGATCTCGTCCTAACTAATGACCCGGATTTACAGGTGGAGTTTGATATACACCCGTTAACAAAAAAGGATACATATCATCCAGCGATTTCTTTTCAAATTTTGGTTAATAGAATCGAGGAATCTGAAAATAGAACAGTGAAATTATGCTATGACTTTAATAGAGCAGATTTTGCGCATGTATTTCAGCTACTAAAGAGAGAAATGAGGCGTCCACTTACCAAAACAGGGGTTGACAATATGACTGAAAACATGTACAGGGGCATAAATGCATGTTTTAACAAAGCAATACCGGTGAAGAAGGTTGGACTTAAAGGCAAAATGAATCATCCTTGGGCAAGCAAGGAGTTACGGAAAATGATGAGAGCGAAGAAGGCACTACACAGTAACTATAAAAGAACTTTGGATAGGAACTACTACATTCAATTCTCGCAGCTAAGGAAATAAATAAGAAAATTTCAAATTCGCCTAAAAGAAGACTTTCTGCTAAACGTTGAAAATAACAGAAGGGCTGGAGGAAAAATATTCTGGGACTACTGTAAGAAAATGGGTACAAGGGTGCGAAGCTCTCCAAAGGTTACCCGTAAGGAAACGGTATTTGTCAATGCTTTCATGCAATTCTACCAGAATAGATTCCAGACGCACGGAACACAGAAGAAAGCAGTGCTCGGTGACAACCAAGGCAAGTTAATCGGGATTCCAAGGATTTCAGAGAAGGATGCCCTTAAGGCCATAAAGAACTTAAAACCACATACGTCACCAGGTCCGGACAAGATTCCGGGGTATGTTGTAAAAGGTTGCGCTGACCTATTAGCGCCTAGGCTGGCGGAAATATTTAATAGTTCACTTGAATCGGGTATATTCCCTAGGAGATGGAAGTACTCGTACATAGTTCCGGTGTACAAGGGAGGAGACATTCAGGATTGTAATAACTACAGGCCTGTGTCCCTCATATGTATTTTCAGCAGAATTTTTGAATCAATTATATATGAACATCTCTATTTTAATGCTAAATCTATCCTGCACGAAGCACAGCATGGGTTCCAAAAGAAGAAGTCAATAGAAACAAATTTATTCACGGTGATTAATTTTATCGAGGATGAAATATCCAGGACTGGCCAGGTTGATGTTTTGTACGTTGATTTACAGAAAGCATTTGACTCTGTTAGTCACTCGATATTGTTACATAAATTAGAATTACTAGGCCTCTCACCTCTTTTTGTGAAATGGTTCGGTAGTTATCTATGCAATCGAACCTTCTCGATGAAAATAGAGCAAACAATATCTGATGTCGGATGCATTCAAATAGGAATACCTCAGGGTTCTCCATTAGGGCCGCTATTGTTCTTGCTATTCGTGAATGACCTGCCAATGAGTATTACGAAGGCCAACGTGGCGTTATATGCGGACGACGTTAAACTGTACAAGGCAGTAAGGGAGGACATAAAGATGTGCAGGAAGTTCAGGAAGCACTTGAACAACTAAACAACTGGTGCGAAATGAATGGAATGCGTATAAATCCGGAAAAAACAAAACATGTTGCTTTCAATAGAAAAACACATTATATAGCATCAAGATATTCTTTGAAGTGTATTCACATAGCAAAAACAGAGACAATAAAAGACCTGGGGGTCATCTTTGATAGTAAGCTTTCGTACGAGAAACAGGTGCAGAACATGGTGAATGGAGCCCGTAAACTCATAGGCTATATCTTCAAGCAATGGCCTCAGTTCAAAAACATGGAGAGTTATATAACGTTGTACAAAGGCGTGATTCGACCGAAGATCGAATTTGGTGCTTTGATTTGGAATTACCTCCCTGCTTATTTGGAGTCAAAGCTGGAAAGTGTGCAGAAGAGATACATAAGATGTTTGTGCTATATAGCTAAGAGGAACTACAAAAGTAAAACTTATGAATTGTGGTGCGAATCCCTTAAATTGGACACTCTGAGAAACAGAAGAAAGAAGAGAGCTGGACAGTTTCTTACGAATATTGTAAGCAATGATATATATTGCGAATATATATTGAGCAAACTATGTTGGCGGGTTCCTCATCATAAGACAAGACAGAAGAATTGTTTGAATGTGAAACAAAAGAATACTACGTTAGGCAGGATGTGTAATAATGTGATGGATTGCTAAATGGTCAGCTTAGATTTTCACTTTGTACATTTCTCAGTTTATTATTGTATAATTAATGTATAATACCCGTGCTGTCTAGGCTATTGTAACTGCTGTATCAAGCACGTAAAATATATTATTATTTTGATTTGATTTGATTTATTTTCATTCTGATGACCAGATTCCATGCACAAGCATTCTGGTATAGAATACGTCATTACAGATACATGTAATACAGATTGCACACACACACACACAGACACGTCAATACATACATATAACATATAAGAATTACTATTACAATGAATACAATACAATGTTACTATGAATACAATATATAAACAAGATAGAATTGCAAAGAATAGAAAGAAACGCAAATTCTACAAAGAAAATAACTTGCTACCACACAAGAATACAAACATATTTACAAAAATAATATTATCAGAAAATGATTTATGTTGCAGTGAATGGACAAGGATAAATTAGCACAAAGTATAAAGAATACAGAGTACAATTTAAAAGAATGGTAGAGTGAATACACAATATATATTTACATAGAAAAAAAATATTATTATTACTTCTTCCAGCTGTTTATCCAGTTGCGCTCTTAAAGCAACTGGGACAGGGGGTGATCTTTGGTGGAAAGAAGCTGATTTGTCTATACGTATACGATGAACGTAATCTTCGAATGATTGTCACTGGGAAAGTAAGAAAAAGTGCCTCAATATTTGTACAAAAGTTTATGAATGATCCTTCAATTTTGCATCTAAATTTGGGTTTACATCAAAAGCAGATACAGCGAAATAATTTTCTGTGAATTTCAGTCTTTCTTCAATTTGCTCTTTTGTTCTATATTTGAAGACATTAGCTACGTCTTCTTCCTTCAGATCATCAATTTTGAAAGAAATTTCTTCCGGGGTTTTGTCAGTATATGCTACGAGTGTTCTTTTTTAAAATTTATTCTGTTTGATGGGGTTAATTACGAGAATAGTGCAATCATGTGTTGGCATTTTTAATGATAAATTTCTCAGACCGTATTTATCACGTAATGACTGCAGTAAAGAAATGCTCATTGTTGTTTTTCTTCTATGTTATTGACTCGTACAGGAAGGAAAAAATAACTCGGCTGGTATTGTTGTCTGTTCAGAAACAAAAACGTCAGCAGAATTTTGCTCTTTCACTTGATTTATGACAGCTTGTGAAATTGAACGCTTTCCTCTTCCTTCATGTGGAAATGCTGGTTCCCTTAGTTTCTCATAGAAAGTTATAACATTTTTCTCTAGGTCTAATTTTGCTTGTAGCCACTTGAGTAAATCTTGACCAACGATTGGGTTTAGATTTTCTTGCTCAATTATCCTAAAATAATGAGAATATAATGTGTTCCCAATTTTAAATTTGATCAGAACTATATAGTTCATTTGGACTATTGTTCCAGCAATACCTCGCACGTTCGTGACATAAGGTATCAGTTTCTTGGAATTTGATTCCTAGACCAAATGGAAATTGTGCTTGCTGAATCTATGATCGTTGGTATAACATCGTCACCTATGTATACGTTAATCATAGATTTATATTCCTCAGTATTATATTTTATTAGCTCCCTATTTTTCGTTGTTGTTAATTGACTAGAAAAAATCGTAGATTCAGCTGTCAGATCCTTTTGGTTGAAATTTAACTTTCTTTTTTCTCGGTGTAGATCCTTCTGACTGAAGTTCAGTCTTCTCCCTTTCTGTTACTGCTTGCGTACTCGATCCATGTGCATCGTTTTGGGTCCGGTACGCCATCTCTACTTTTCCGAATTGGCGTCCTTCTTATCTTTATGCCAACAAATTTGTGCGGAATGACATCTTTTAAAACATGGCGCATACAGAGACAGTACCAGGCTCGTTTGGGTTCTTCTCTTCATCCTTTTTTCGTAGTGTTGTTTCCCGCCTTTATCTCCTTTTTTATTGTTATAATATTTCTTATTTCCGTTTTTCCTGTAGTCCTGCTTCTGGCTTATGTTATTTTTAATTACCATTAGAGAGAGTTCTGCTAATTTACTGGTTATACTTTCCAAATTGTTTTGTGGTGGGTTTATTTGATTAGGATTAGGTTTAATTTGCTGTATCTGATAGGAGGATGTATCAATCATGTGTTTTATAAGGTTCTCGACCAGGTTAGAGGTTGGTTATTATACCATGTTAGGATGGGAGGTTGGGGTATAGTTTGGTTGCTTTAAGATGTTTTTGTTGGTAGATAGGTATTTCGTGAGGTGGCTCTTGCTTTGGCCGTAGTAGTAATGTTCTTACATTTGAGGATGGTTGGTAAGGCAATACTTGGCCGGGCGGTTCTGGTTCACCTTTACGAAAGTCTATTATGGGCTCTTGCGTGGTCCATTGAGGTAGAGTTTGTGTTGTAGCAGTCTGCTGGTTTTGAATTTGATAATAAGGTTGTTGCCTATTAGGATTTTGAACATATGAAATTTGACTAGTTTGTGGTTGGCTGAATATTTTTTGATTGTCGTGTTGAGGATACATTGGTCCAAGGCTCTACATAGGATTTTGGAAAGTGGCATTTTGTCCCTCTATTTGCCTTATCGTGGAATTAAGCATAGGAGTAGTCCTTGTATTCTGCATCTGCTGGCCTTGGTCCACTAATGCTAACAGGGTTTGTGACCTTTCCATAAATTCCCTTTTTTTAATAAATTAGTTGATGCTTCTAGTGCATGCACGCGCTTCTAAAGATCTCTAACGGATGTATAATTTTCTAAAGCAATATTCTTGAGACATTCTTTAGTTAAACCTAGCGATAAGTAGTGAACTTCTTGTTCTTCTGTGGCCTCAGGGATATTGTGTCTGATGGCTCTTAATTTTCTCAAGAAATATGGGTCGATAGGTTCATCTAGTTGTTGTTGCATCGAATTGATTTCCAATTCCACTTTGTATAATGGTATCCTGGGCCTACATAGGCTAGTAAGTTTATCTTTCGGCTGCGTATATGTTGTTTCTTCCAAGAGATTCTGAGACTCAAGTTGAAAACTAGATCCAATGCCGTATCCTGTAGGTATATAGGCAATAATTCTTTTCGTTTTGCTTTATCCCATTGTTGCAGGGAGGCTAGATGCTCAAACAGCATAAAAAACCTATCAGGGTCCTCATTAATATGACATGAAAATTTTGTTAAGTGGGGGAGGTTAAATGATGGCTTTGATGGAGTTGCCATTCTGTGACCGTTTTCGCTGTTTGTTTATTTCTTTATCAAAATTTACAGTTCTACCACCAGACCTCGTATTTACTGGCATTTACCCATTAAGATAAAAATGCTTTAGTTTATATTGTGTAATGCCTTTTTAAATCTAATTCCCTAACCTAGCCATTATTACCTTGTAATTATTAATTATGTAAATGTCAAATAGTGATTCAAGAGAAAAAATAGTTACTTGACACGTTTAAAAAAATACTGGTATTTTGGGCTTTTTGTGCATCTCTTAGGAACTTATTCTTTCCTCCACCCTTGTAAATGTGGAGACGACGCATCCACCACGTAATGTTCCTTTGATTTCTTTATGGTAGAGACAATTAATACACGGGAGTGGATTTTAGCCCTCAACCTTTTATTATAAAAGATAGTAACGTTAACAAAATTACCGTCCCGTAGGAAACCAAATTACAGAATTTAAGATAGAAGGATGGTTTCAATAGGCTTCTTCTTCTTTGGGTGTTCGGTAGGGGATCAGAAATGAAGAATAGTACAGGTTGCGCAGTCAACCTGCGTGTCAGGAGTTTATACCAGTTGCGTAGCCAACTGAGTATGCAGGATGACACCAATTGCGTAGCCAACTGAGTACGGACAGAAGTCAGGTTAAGGTGAGAGTACACACCAATTGCGTAACCAACTGAGTGTGCAGGAAGGTACCAATTGCGTAGCCAACTGAGTACCAAGGAGTGTTCCAATTGCGTAACCAACTGAGAACGGAGGAAGGAGAGGAGCTGACCACCCGGGAGCGAGTGATCCCTCTTGCCTTGCGTTGGTCCATTTTATAGGTGATTTTGGTGGGGGGGTCTTCGTTCTCCTCTTTCGGCGACTTTAGCTCCATCTGATGTTTTACTTATAGAGTTGACTGTCGTCTGCACTTGATGACACCAATATGTGTCACTACTTGTTTACATCACTTCTACACATGTTATCCTATCAACATGATTGCTTTATTTACGTAATATCCACATGTTCAGAATATACGCGGGATATTGCAATACATGTTTCAGTTGCTATAAAGAAATTAAAATATTTTTTTAAATCCAAAACAGATATTTTGTTTCCTGTAAAAAAGTTTTGTTAGATACCGTCACCAGTCGAGGTCCCTAGCATCAAATATATAAAAAAAAAACACTCATTCGTATCATCCTTTACGCCCAACAGCAATACAATGCTTTACGTTTAAAGGACTTATAGTGTATTTTATTTCTTAAGAACTTTTTTTTCCAAAACACTTCCCCCAGAAACCCCCTACTGCGCAAAGGAAGTGACAGGGTCGTGTCGTAAAAAAATTATTGCCTTCCTGCTTTTTGCAGGGTTTATTTTATACCCTCTAGAAATTTAGTTTGAGTTTGTTTGTGTTTGTGTGAGGATAAGAAAAGCAAAATGTCGGATTTTTTTAGACCGTGGTTGTCTGGTGAAGTTGCAGATAGAGCACCTGTTGCTGGACCTTCTTCGCAAAGGGATCGAGGAGACAATGCTGTTGCTGGGCCTTCTACACAATGTACACCAACAAAGAAGGATAGTGTAATTGGAAAATAGGCAAAGTTAAAAGAGCAAACTGTGAAAATAGTAAAAAATGTACATAATTTTATTCGTGGTGTTGTGGGCAATAACGGGTTTTGCCGAGCAAGAACATTAATAAATTAACCGAAGCGGCGACAGGTGTCAGTGAATCGACAATAAAAAGAATTTCAAAAATTGCCGATCCAAACAATTACCAAAGTCCAACAAAGAAGAAAGTTGAATTCGATAAGATTGACGATTTCACTCGACATTTATTACGGCAAACAGTGTACGAATTCTATAAGAGCGAAACGTCACCTTCGGTAGAGCTGCTCACAGACGCAATCTGTAAGAAAACGTCTGGAACTGAGTATGAATTCGCATATAGCACTTCAACAGTATGTCGACTATTGGCAAGCATGGAATTTTCCCATAAGGTAGTAAAACCAAAGTCTGCCAGGTCTGAGTCTCAGGATGTCATTGCCTGGTGATACCGTTATTTGGATACTATCAAACGCCTTCGGTCACAAGGCTATCGTGATATGTACCTAGACGAAACCTGGTATGACAGCAATTCGTGTAAGATGAAAAACTGGTGTGACGACTCGGAAAATTGCGCGGTAGGCACTAGTGACAAGAAAGGAGAAAGGATTGTTATTATGCATTGTTGCGGGCGTTTTGGGTTCATTGAGGGTGGACTGTTTGTTACACATAAGAAGATGATTGATGCTCCAGCGGATTATCATGGAACAATGACAGCAGCATTATTTGAGAAGTGGTTCGAGAATAGTGTATTAAAGCGTTTAGAAGAGCCATCCGTTATCGTGTTAGACAATGCACCCTATCACAGTCGCGTCATAGGCCCCAGACCGAATTCCTCTTGGCGAAAGGCAGATATTCTCAATTATATGATGAGCCATAATGTTGCCGTTCCTGATTCCATACCTATAATACCTGTGCTTCTCCAAATCATTAATGAACAATCGACTTCGCGACAGAGAAAGTACGCTATTGATGAAATGGCAACTTCATATGGACATATAGTGTTAAGATTACCACCATACCACTGTATATTAAATCCTATTGAACAAGTGTGGTCCGAAGTGAAACGGAAAGTAGCATCCCAAAATTTGAAAGGACGTCCCGTGCATGAACTGATACAGA
This sequence comes from Lepisma saccharinum, assembly GCA_022664845.1. Taxonomy (NCBI): domain Eukaryota; kingdom Metazoa; phylum Arthropoda; class Insecta; order Zygentoma; family Lepismatidae; genus Lepisma; species Lepisma saccharinum. Next base: position 18,298 of record JAGDQP010003276.1, read on the forward strand.
TTCTGGAAAGTGCCACTGAAAGTGTAAGTCCCGAAAAATGGAAGAACTATATAAAGCATGTAGAAAATATTGAAGCGAGTTATAGGGGGCTACAATCAGTTTTCGACAACAGTGGTACGCGTCTTTTTATTGAAGTGTCTGACTCAACGGAGGAGGAGAACAGCGATGACTAGGATGATCTAGGTTGGGATACTGAATAATAAATCTTTAGGGTAAGTTTATAAATTTTATGCATTTGTATATTTTTTGTACATATTTTTTCAGCATGATAAACATATAAGTCGTCTGGGGTCGCCGTGGCTCAACTGGTAGAGCTCTCACCTTTGGTGATAGGAGTCGTAGGTTCGATCCTTGCTCATAGTTGGGCTTTGTAGTGGGCAAACACCGTGTGCGTGGGTTTTCTCGGGTTTCTCTTTCCTCCCACTTTCATCATTCCACCAATTCATCCCATCATCATCCACCATCCGGTTTGAACCAAACTTGCCTAAAGGCCTTAAAACTAAATTCAAAAATTCATATATAATTAAGTCGTCTAATTATGTAAATCATTGGCCAGAACTTTTTTCGGTTGGGAGGGGGGCGGTACCCAGACTCTATTTCCTGTTTCTGCCATATTTTTATACAGATTATGTAAAATATCTCTAATAATAATAATAATAATAACAATCACTAGGACTCATTTATCGACATATTACCGAGGGAAAACGGAAAACACTAGTCAGGTTCGCCGGCACCGGAAATCGAATCTGGGTCCTTTCGATTACAATTCAAGCATTACTGACAAACTCATTCAGATCAACCTTATATTTCTTAATGAAGTTTTGACGAAGCGTTTATTTTTGGTGGAAGTAAAATTTTGTTTTTATGGAGGTTGGAAACGTCGTTCATCTGTTAATATTTACGGTGCGGTTAGAAGCACGAGCCCTGTGTTAAAAGATTTTGTTTCAGACAAGGAACGAAGGTTCTTATGCTATGGAAGAAACTATATATTTTGTAATTTACAAAGGAACTAGACCTGTTACCCCTTCATGCTTTGCAGGTATAAAAAAATTGACATACCATAACTCTGTTTCCACTTTCTATATACTTGTATAGCAACAAGATAACTTTTTATCTTAAGGGACTCGTATTTTTTTACTCCTTGGCAGCAACTAGACTTTATACCTAAAGATATGGAAAATACAAAACTTTTTTTTACTCCTGCAACTTTCTGTTTCTACCTGATATAAGAAGTTGATTATTTCACGTATTTATTAGGATCTCTCTAACCATCATCATCAAAACTTGAAATGTTAAAGAGTCAGACTTTGACTTGATAGCAGGTATATGACTTTTCGCTAGTCAATAATAGTATATACACGTTCAGCCACTTTCAATCTTCTTTCAAAAGAGGTGTGACGTCATAGAAGGCGTAACCTGCGCAGAACATTTGCACAATGGTTTATTTACTAAAATTCACTTGACAAAATACTTTTATGGGAAGCTGTCATACAAGAGACACATCAGTCGTTTTAGTCAGAGTGTTGTCTCCCCTCATATTTATTTCGTTCTTTTCTCGAAATGAACAACAGTTAAGACGAGAAATCTTTGCTTAACTCGGCGCTAACTCCATCCCACTCTCGTCAAAACCCTATAGAAATAATTTCCTGCGAAATTCGTTATTGTTTCTCCCATCTAATGTCTTTGTAATACGAAAACGAAATCTCAAAATTTGATGCAGAAAACAAAAGAGTAATCATAAAAAAACGAAACATACATTTGAAAATTTCGTAACCTGTAAAACAAAAGATGAAATTTCATATGTAACAACTTAACTTGTGACAAAAAAAAAAACTAAAAACTTTTTTCATGTCATACATAACAGTCTCTACAAACTCGATACGTCGTTCGCTACGTGGCGCCACTGTCGTCTTAGTCTTTATTCTACTCACGTGTGTATCTGTTACTCTCCGAGCAAGAAGAAGGTGAAATTACCGAACTATTCAAGATTTCTACTTATAAATGTTAGTCTGTGCGAATGTTCACATAGAGAACAACAAGCTGTAAGTATTCCTTTTTTTCTTATCAAATTATAATTTCTTTTCATATTATATTTTATCATATCATAATATCATATTTTTTCTTATCATAATTTTACCTTATGGTAAAACAGGTAGAAAATAAGGATACTTACATGGTAGATTCTTAAGACAGGTGTACAATAACTTCACAAACACGACAGAAAAGATGTACGTTTCGTAAAAGTGTTTTCAGCTGGTAGGAGAGAAAATGGACAGAGCGGACAGATGTTAAGGGAATGCCATGTTGTCAATTGATGCTGGGTGGCAGTGTGGACAGGTTATGGAGGCGGGAAAATGACTTGATGGGTCGGAGAAAACACCAGACGGAGAAGAAAGTGCGAAGGTTACTAGGAGCAGGTAAGGGGCTTCCTGAAGGAATAAGAGGGTAAAGAATCAGAGGGAGAAAGGAAGAAGAAGATACTGTGCTGCAGGGAGTTACAGGCAGTTGAGACCGGGTTCATGATTGGCGGAAAGGATAGAGATGTAAGTCTGCTCCCATCTCTTTCTAACTGTAGCAGGTGAGTCAGAGTTGAGGACTTTCATGATTCTGACTCGAAAGGCTTCGTCAAAGGTGCGGCTCTGATAGGAAGTATGTTCAGGTGTAGAAAGGTGCGGGATGTTAGAGGAGTTTGGGTTTCGTCAACGTAGAAGGCGGAACATAGTTACGGAGTAGGAGATAAACGAGTTGGAAGATATGCAACTGTTGGAGTGTCGGAAAGAGTACGTCATGTGAGTAACAAGATGTACGAAGGAAAGACTGGGATCAAAAATAGGACAGGTTTTGGAACGGGGTCTATTGCACTTGCCAGGTTTGTGGGGAGGGGGCGGGATCGGTCCAGTTCTAGTGAGAATCGTGTTGAGATTTGCAGGTACACGGTAGGCAATTTTGGGGCACGACGGGAAAACTCTTTCAGTTTCAGGTGACGCAGTGAGTATGGTGTGTGCCAGTTTGAGGAGCTTTTGCAGGACCTGAAGGCTGGGCTGGTACTGGGTGAAAAGATTGGGAGCGGAGGGAGCTTCGCGGGAAGGTGGGTTGGAGTTGGAGTGATTACGGGCAAGGTCCAGTTGATTTACGGATGAGGTTTTTGGGATATCCACGATCAGTGAGAGCTGAGGATAGGGTACTGAAATAGTTTTGGAGCAGGTCTTCAGAGGAACATATGCGTGAGTCCCGGAGAGCAAGAGCATTTGGTATGGTATGGATGGGAGCTGTTGAAATGGAGATACTGCATACTGTTGGTAGGTTTGATGTGAACGCCTGTCTCAAGCCGATTGTTCTTGAGCCAGATGTCCACATCAAGGAAAGTTGTGTGTTCCCCCGAGTAGGACCAATGGACTTGACGGGAAAGGTGCAGTTGAAGTTTTCCAGAAATGTTTCTAGAGACTCTAGTCCGTGCGTCCAGATCAAGAAAATATTGTCGAAATTGTGAAGCCAGATGAAAGGTTTGAGAGATGTGGAATTGAGGTATTGGGACTCCAAACGGCCCATGAAAAGGTTGGCGTAGGAAGGGGTCATGGCTGTGCCTTTGATTTTCAGCAAATTGTGGAGGTCAAAAGTGTGTGCTAGGTTTACGAGGACTTGTTCAAGGGCAGCGAGACCATGGGTGTGGGAAATGTTGGTATACAGTGACGTCACGTCGACTGTAACTAAGATGGTGGCAGGTGGGAGAGGATCAGAGATAGCACTTATTGTGCAGAGGAAGTGGTTGGTATCCTTGATGTAGGAAAGGAGGGCCTAGACAAAATGTTGGAGATGGTGGTCAAGGAAAGCGGAGATCCAATACTGGGAGAGCCAATACTGGAAACGATGGTTCGGCCGGGATTACCAGGTTTATGGATTAAGGGAAGTAGGTAAAATTTATGGGTTCTTGGTATGTCAGGACAGAGTGTTGAGACAGTGGAACGCGACAGTCCCCCATGGGGTCCATGTGCTTGGAGGTAGCTGTGGATCCTATGAAGGAAGGATTGAGTGGGAACTTCCTCGAGGGGACGGTAAAAGGTAGGATCGGAAAGTTGGTTGAGGGCTTCGGATTGGTAGTCAAGAGTAATTCATGACTACCGTTGTCAGCCGGACGGATAATGATGGTGGATCAGAACGAAGATTGGAGATAGCTCTTTGTTCTGCAGCGGTGAGGTTGTGATGTGATAGGAACGCTCTTGCTGTCCGGGGTTCCCGCATCTGGTCCTCTGATGACCTGCTCCAAAACTATTTCAGTATCCTCTCCTCAGCTCTCACTGACCGTGGATATCTCAAACACCTCATCCGCAAACAACTGGACCGTGCCCGTAATCATCCCAACTCCAACCCACCTCCCCGCGAAGCTCCCTCTGCTCCTAATATTCTCACCCAGTACCACACCAGTCTTCAGGTCCTGCAAAAGATCCTCAAACTGGCACACCCTATACTCACTGCGTCACCTGAAACTGAAAGAGTTTTCCCGTCGTGCCCCAAAATTGTCACCGCAGACCTCCGAATCTCAACACGGTTCTCAACCAGAACTGCCAAACCCGCTCCCTCCCACCAAACCTGGCAGGTTCAATAGACCCCGCTGTCAAACCTGTCCTATTTTTGATCCCAGTCTTTCCTTTGTATATCCTGTCACTCACACGACGTACTCTTTCCGACGCTCCAGCAGTTGCATATCTTCCAAACTCATTTATCTTCTTTTCTGTAACCTATGTTCCGCCTTCTACGTTGACGAAACTCAAACTTCTCTACCAATCCGCATCAACAACCATCGCTACTCCCCCAAATCTCAACTTCCGCACCTCCCCATACCTGAACACACTTCTTATCACGGCTGCACCTTTGACAAAACCTTTCGAGTCAGAATCTTGAACTCTGACTCTCCTGCCGCAGTTAGAAAGAGATGGGAGAAGACGCAGGCCCGTAGCCAAGGGGGAGGGGGACTTGGGGGATCCTAGACACCCCTAAATTTTCACCTAGCCATTACCAATATTTTGCATACATATATGAAAATTAAAGGTATATTATATCAAACACATACTTGATAAAATTTTAATAATCTTCTATAGATGCTCTTAAATGTATATTATTGATACAAATATGTGGTTTTATACAGTATATCGTATTCCATTATTTTCGAATCGAATGTAACTCTTATGAATCGAAAAATCACGACCTTCCAATAACAAATTCCAGAAAAGGTGCCCTTGATGACCCCTTACAAAGTAGCAAATTCATTTTGCAAGATTCTTATGCGAGAAATATTACAAAATAATGTTCAAACGTGAATAAACGTCTCGTTTCTGCTTGTTACATATGCTCCCAAGTATTTAAATTTTGTTTACTTTCTCCATGTTCTTATTCTTAATTATTATGTATCTATTTCTTTCATTTTGTGTGTTTCGGCTTGTTATATTGTATTTTGTTTTCTCTATGTTTACTTTAGCCATTTAAGTGATACCTAATGTATTTCTAACAATAAATAACATTGATTGTATTAAGTTTTTTTAGTTTGTGACATTTCACGACTTGCATATTTAGCCATTAAGTGTATTTTATTTCACTCAATGTTCATCAACAATGTATCCTTGTATTATGTTCTCAAGTGTATGACATGTTCTGTAACGTTGCACTAGCTGTGTGCTATTGTACGGTCAAACAAACGCAATCAAATCTGAATCTGAATCTACTTGTAGACCTACCTCATCGCAAACTTCTACTAAGACATCGGTGATATTTTGTAGTGCATCTAAATCGTCCCCTATTAAATCTACATCATCCGCGTACACCAACAGTTGGTTCAGGCCATTCAATGTTAGTCCCTTTTTGTTCTCTTTTATTTTCTGGATCGCATCTTCTAACGCAAAGTTAAACAGTAATGATGACAAGGCATCACCTTGTTTCAATCCGTTTTTAATCTCGAAACTATCTTACATATTATTACCTATCCGTACTCTGCTTATGGAGTCGCTGAGAGACATCCTCACTAGTAGAATAAGTATTTCGGAACTCCAAATTGTACCAGGATATTGTATAGTTGTCCCTTTTGATAGAGTCATATGCTTTCTTAAAATCAATGAATAACTGGTGAACAGTCCCGCTGTATTTCCATTTCTTCTCTAAGATTTGTCTCAAGGCGAAAATCTGGTCCAAAGTGGATCTATTTCTTCTAAATCCACATTGGTGATTTCCAATTATTTCATCTACGTACACGCTTAGGCGAATTAGCAGGATATTACTCAGTACTTTGTAACATATTGGAGTAATGAGATTCGGCTTTAATTATTAGAGTCCAATTTATCGCTTTTTTTATAAATCGGAACTATTATTGAGGTATAAAAGGAACATAAACATATACGCGATAATTATTACAGTCCGATTTATCACCTTTTTTGTAAATCGGAACTATTATTGAGGTTTTCCATTCCTTTGGGAGCTCCTCCTTTCTCCACATAGCACTTTATGCAGTTCCTTGATTCCTGCCATTCCCCCCGCTTTAATTAATTCGGCTGGAATATTGTCTATTCCTGGGTTTGAAAATTTTCAATTTCGACCTCAATCTCGCTAGGTTCGGGCATCCACGGTTCTGCTGTGTGGATTTTGAATTCCTCAAATAACAAAAATACGAAAAAAAAACTTTAGTCTATTAATATCGATATAACTGTGACAAACAGACAAATAAACGCCACAATGCGGAATCCAAAACATTGTGCCTGCAAGCAGTTGAGCTTTTTTTTTTTTTTTTTTTAAAAAAAAGGTTATTGGGGTTCAGAATTATTCGTGAGGTGTGAAATCCTTTTAGCTAGAGAAGCTACACAACAGTTTCCACTGAACATATTACACATATCAGCCCAAATGTCCCACATCTTCCCACACACAAGTGAAAGGAAGTGCTGATTGAATTCCAAATGCTGATTGAAGGCTTCGATTTCCCAATGATCAAACTATAAGAAGTAGGTTGAGTCAAATCACATGTTGGTTTGGTAACCGAAACTGTGGGCTAGTATTGAAACCGACAGTGGTCTAGTTGTCTCGATTTAAATAGAGAAACAGTTAGATTATTCCAAACTTGAGTTATCTTAAATTTCTGGGAATAATAATGTTATGCTTCTAGATCTGTTTTGAATAATATTGTAATATTTTTCCGTAATATATTGGCTCATATGCTTGATCAGATCATGCAACTGGTCCCTCAACTATAAGGACCGGTGAATCTTAGAAAGATTTTGGTTGGTGACAGGCCTGGATTAATCAGATCTAATATATCTAACCGTTTCATGTTACTCTTTCTCTGTTACTTTTCTGTAATCCTGTCTTATCGGCGAAAGCTATGTGCAATATTTGCGGTGAGGTAATGCAATATATATACAAACTGTTGGAAAACAACACCGATATATCTACATCACAAAATTCCGGTTATAAAAATGAGAGAAAAAAAGTATAGACGATCAAGGATGCACAAATGCTTCGTTTCGCCGCTATAGGGTTCCGAAAGTGAGGGAAAATAAATTGAGGAGCTTGCTTCCAAACACCACTTAAGTCATTTTTTTTTTTAACAATTTTCGGTTTTCATACTATTCTTTCTTGTTAGGTCAATGTACATATGCCTGACTAAAATAACAATCAAAACTGGCATAAATCATGTTGAAATTAAAAGGAAAAAGTCACTTTTTCCCCAAAGTCCACCTAAGTCCTTAAAAATAATAATTCCAAACTTCCTATAAGTCATGTCGGCATTCTTTGACTACATTGACAACCGTTGGTTGTTACTAAATCTCTGATTGTTGTTTATTGTTAAACTCCTACTCAGCTGTTTTGAGGAGGATCCTTAAAAACGTCCCTAGTCTCAGAAATGCTTCGACTATTCTCAGTGTAAACTGTAAGTCATGAGAAGAGAGTAGACGTAAACAGGCTGTTGAAATTTCTAGATCTCAGTGATATCGATCGAACATTCTATGAAGAAGCACTAAGTAGTGAAAGCGCAGAAATTGATGAACTCTTATACGAAGATTTTGAAGAATTTTTCGTATAATTAATACTGTTGTAAAAAGCTTCAGGTCATAAAGACATATTTTTTGTTCATTATTACATGGGGTGTGAACATTGTTGTTGACAATAAAATTGTGTCATTTGCATTTTTTTTTCTTAAGAAGATTAGTTATAAAGTCGTAAGATGTTTAAAAATTTGTATAATGGTTTTCTGTAGGTTGTTGTTTTAAAGTATTTTTGCAATACAATGTAATAATCAATAGACATAAATTATAAATGCTTAATAAATTATAAAAATAAAAATGCATTATAAGCATTTTTCAATGCGAAAAATGCATAAAAATGTATGTTCATTATTGTGCAGTAAATTGATTTTGTAAAATATTAAGACTTCAATGGTTTTTGCAAGAAAATACAGTTTTGTTATATTGTTTAGGCCTAAACCCCAAATCAGTTTTTTTGTTTTTTTTACGTTTTGGCATGTTTTTTTGTATAACCATACACAGCATGTACCGCTGAAATATGTTCAATTAAAGGAGGAGCAATATCAGTTTTTAGTTTCTTCTGTAAATTTACAAAAAAATGATTTAAGTGATGTTTGGAAACAAACTCCTCAATTTTAAACTTGATAATTCCAATACCATTAAGAATAGAACCAAAGACCTCATATGAGGTCTATGATAGAACTGAAGCGGCATGGCACCCTCAATGACTTGAGACCTGGGGCCCGTTTCATCAATGTACTTTGCAACTTTTCACTTTGCACTTTACAGTTGTTGGTCAAGTTTCTGTTCCACGTACAACGAATTTTGTAAAGTGCAAAGAAAAATTTGACAAGTGAGAAGTTGCAGAGATTTTGCAAAAAATATGATGTTCTGTTTCAAGAAAAGTTGTAATGTGCAAAGTGCAAAGAAATAGAACGCTAAGTAGATGAAATTATTGCAAAGACACATTTGACTTTTCAAACTGCATCAAATACTTGTGAACAAAGTTGTATCCGTAATTGCAGTTAATGAATTGCTTGAAATCTATCGGATTGCTTTTCTCATAAAGCACAAAGTTGAAAAAGTGACTTTGATATAATATTATTGAGGTTAGTTAATGATAAGACGGCAACTTCTAGGCCTCTATTCATCAAGCGATGAATCCAGTGATGAAGATGTACCGAGGAAAAGGTTCAAGAACAATAAATTTCAATGGGCTAAATGAACTACAATTCAAGGAATGTTTTCGTATGACCAGTGAGCAAGCTGAATATATATTGGAGAACGTTGGTCCTGCATTGCAAAGACAGACGAAAAGAAGGAAAACCCTTTCACCTAACGAACAATAATTGCATGTATGTCTTGACTGGTTAGGAAATGGTGCCCAAATGCAGGGTGTTGGGCAAATGCATGGTTTCGAAAGCGACTGTTTGCAGAGCAGTCCATAGAGTAGTTAACAACAATTATAAATGTGATGTTCCACAACATTGTGAGATGGCCTGAAAATGCAGCTAACATTGCAAGAGATTTTCTACGGAAATGAGGGTTTCCATCAGTTTGTGGCTGTTTGGATAGGATACTTTTTAATATCGATGCTCCTTCTGAAGAGAAAGACACTTACGTAGACAGGCATGGAAACCATTATGGTTATTTTAACTGCAAACTCTTGTTTGAGTTTATCGCCACGCTCTTATAACCATTCCCTAATACAATGATGATATGCGGTCCCAATTATACATTTTACAGTACAAATGCTAATGGGCCGGCAGTGTGCCTGATTCCAGAGTGTTACGAAATTCGGCAGTATATCGCACATTTGAAGAAGGAGGCCTTTCCTTGGTGCTGTAGTGCTAGGAGACACTGCTTATGGCTTGAAAGAATGGTAGATTCCTCCATTATATAGAAATCCAGAGAATAACGTCGAGCAGAGATTTAAAAGAACAAGGCAAATAATACAAAACAGTTTCGGCATTCTGAAGGAAAGGTTTTCTCAATCACCACAGATTAAGTTCCAAACAAGCTGGTGCAGTAGTATTGGCGTCTGTCACATTGTATAATGTTGAATGCACTGTGAGTAGGGATTGCTTAGAAAGCAGGAACATGGAGGGCGAGGACATACGAGCAGGGATTCCGCCAGGATTTAAGATTGGGAGGTGTAAAGTCAAAATTGGGAGGATGTAAGTGATTTTGCACGGTTTCTATCTATTTTTCACAGCAAAAATTTTAAAGTTGGGGGTGTCGTCGAGACTTTGGGGGTAAACACCCTCCCCCATAGGGGGGTCTGGCGGAATCGCTGCTTTGGGTTCATTTCCTTTATGTAGAAGCAGTCGAACCTGCAGACCATATAATATACCCCTGTTCCACCCCTCGTCGATGTCGGGCGTGCTACAATCATGTGTAGGAAGTCCGTGCAGGTGAAAGGATAAAAAAAATACTGAAATAAAGCTACTACTTCGAGGAATGGGTCTTCAGTTTGTTCGTGGAGTTGGAAATACAACTCCAGAGTCCAGAAACTACTTTCACTTTTTTTTTTTTTTTTTTTTTAATTTATTTACAAAATTGATAGTCATTTTAAAAACACAAGGGTGATGGAAATAGTTGTGGCATAATCATTTAAGTTGTCAATAACTTAAAAAAAAAGATTAAAAATCTGGTAAGAAGATATTAACAGCAATAAAAATATAAAATAAGAATCAAAGTGCAAAAGAAACAAAACAAATTGCCGATAAATAAAAAAGTTAGTCACCTCAACTTCAGATAGACTTTAGTTCTGCCATCTGTTGTCCACAATAGCAAACTTTTTCTGTACTGTCTCGGGGCGAAGTATTTTCTTGCATTCAAAGTAAAGCAATAATGAAATAAGAATTATTAGTTTGACAAATATTGTATACGGAGAGCTGCCACACACACTTGTAATAGTGTAAGCCTTTTCTGCATGATTTCGTCTCTCTTCATACTTGTATCATACAAGTTAAGTTATTAATACTAAGACTTTGCAAGATTATCAATTGCAAAGTTTAAATTGCTAAGACCTCGTCTTGCAATCGTGAAATAAAAAAAACTTTGCACTTCGCTAATGCTGCAAAGTAACAAGTGTAAAGTGGAAAGTTGCAGAGTATGTTGGTGAAACGGGCCCCTGCTCTATCCAAAACTGCATATTCCAAATTTATGCAATGAATGCGCAAGGGATGGTCCAAAGGAAGTAGGGGATTCCCAGATATTCTCAGGAGTATATGTGAATAGAAATAAGCGCAAATAAGACGACTTTCCGTATGAGTAAACGTAATCACTGGCATCTAACCGGGCAATGACAGTCTTTTTTACTGATAAAAAGTACAGCAAATTCGCTGAAATCTATGTATTTTAATCCTGTTTGTTATGCAACCACGCATTTTTCTTATTAAAATCGTTCCGCACAGTTTGATATATTTACTAGCCCCCTCTAAATTTTTCGGCTGGCTACGGGCCTGAGCAGACTACATCTCTATCCTTTCCGCCAACCATTAGCCTGGCCTAAACTGCCTTAACTCCCAGGCAGTCTTTTCTTCTTCTTTTTCCTTTATCTTCTTTGTTCTGTCTCCACTTGCTCTTTTATTCTATTTTTCTCTATTCTTTGCTCTCCCCTTCATCTTTATTATTATTAATATTATTATTATCCCCTTCCTTCTTATTCCTTCAGGAAGCCCCTTACCAGCTCCTAGTAACCTTCGCACTGTCTTCTCCGTTTGGTGTTTTCTCTGACCCATCTAGTCATTTTCCCGCCTCCATAACCTGGCCACACTATCACCCAGCATCAATTGACAACATGGCGTTTCCTTAACACCAGTCCCGCACATGTTCGCTCCGTCCATTTTCTCCCCGACCAGTTGAAAACGTTTTTACGAAACGTACAGCTTTTCTATTATGTTTGTGAAGTTATTGTACACCTGTCTCGGGAATCTACCATGTAAGTATCCCTTTCTTCTACTTGTTTTGTTGCAGAATGACAATTTACCGTATATCTTTAAATACTGCATATGTTATAACTGCACCCAATGTCCTATCCTGAAGTTCTCTTTTCTTTTTAATTTCAATGTATTGTTTACACTATTCTCAACTGAATGTATTTTCATTACGTTATGCAACATTATGTTATTACGGCTGATTCAAAATCCAGCGGATAAATTCACGATTATGACGACTCCCTTTCTTCTCCCTTTTAATATTTAAATAATACCAGCTCAACCTTTTTACTTTCGCTCCTATATTATTATTATGGAATAATTATTGGCTTAATTATTTTTCTGCATACGGGAACCTTAACACAGACATTTCTGCATCCCTGATTTAAATTTTGAATGATGATTTTATCGCTATGAATAGGTTTTACCTCCTTCTCCCCAAAAAAAAAAAAAAAAAAAAAGATGATTATGATTGTCTTTATTATTTCGTCCCTCTATGATATATTACAGACTAAGAAAAAACAGAAAAACTTTGAAAGCATATTCTTTTTACAAGACGCAAAAAACAGAAAAAGTATAGCGATTCCGCCATTGATGTAGAAATCATCCTTTGACATTAAAGAACTGTGATCCCACGTATAAGTGTGTAGGCTGGACACATCATCTAACGTAAATCTCCATCTTCCCACCTTCTAACCTCAGCACATAGCGGTAAGAGCTTGGACCTAGATCAATATCTGTAGATTGATCCGGAACGTTTCGCTCTATAAAGAGGTTGCTCTGACCTTGTTCAGTACGATTTCGAGCCCAGCGTTAGAACATCCAACAACTTTTAACTTTAGCACGTAACACTGAAACAACTTCATTATAAACTCTTTTTTCAACTTAGTTTTTATAACATGAAATTCTACAACCCCACCTACCGGTCAACAAAGTTGAAACTTAGAAAAATACAGTCGAATTGAATCTTGCTGCATACCCACATCTCAGACTGCCAATGTAACTTCTTAGGATTAAGAACATTTTTGTAGTCAACACTTAATTAAGAATTCAACTTGTAAATAAACTTACATATTTTATATTTCAAACTTAACTTGTAGTTCGAGTAAACTAACTACCCCAACTTCGCATCCAACTTACTTTCCTACAGGGAACCAGGCAAGCCAAAGTTGACTAGTCTGCCCCTTAGCCGGCGTACAACTGCTCACATGAGACCACTTCACTTCTCTCTTCTAGGTGAAATACAAAGTTTGATTCAGAAACCCGAGTCCAGTTTTGGCTCTAAGAACTAACTCATTAAAGTTATTCTTGAGTTATCCAAGTACACCTCTTGGGCGTTAAGTCTATAATTGCTAGACACCTGAGAGTCGTATTACTATATAATTCTTTTTTCCAAATTTTTCCTTATTACAATAAATACACATGATTTATAAACTTCTTGTTTAAACGTTGAGTGGGGAGACCCTACAAGTATTTTGCAGCGGGCGGCAAAATTTCTAGATCTGGGCGTTTAAAAGAGAAATGATAAGAAAACTACATATTCTTTATGGAAGATAAGTAGGGTGAACATAATGTTTTGGGTTTAAAACGGGACACTTGAAATATTTACAGTATCAGTTCCTACTTATAGCGTTTTTGGATACATACTGTTGATTATGCATAATATTACAGCTCACTGATCGAAAATAGACCTAGAATGGCATGTGTAATTAGTCATAATAGAAACGAGCAAAACGATTAAAGGAAACCATATTCTGAAACACTAAAAATCATTATTTAAACACAGAAGAAAACACTGTAGCCTGTAAACGTTATATCAGTTTCATTTCGACAATGAAACAGAATATACTTAGGATTATAAAGTCAAAATCTTTATCGATTTTGATGTGCAGTCATTTGAACGAAAACTATGCCTAACTGAATGATTGGCAACTCCTCCAGGGCTCTCGAAAGATTAGGTGATGTTAGAGGAACCACTCTTTCTCGACGTCTTAGTTTTCATTCTAGTGAAAAACTCACTCCACATACTTGACGCTCGATTCTTGATTTATTTGCGAAGTATAATTTAAACAAAAAAATCTGCTCCTTTTGCAAATTCTCGTTAAACATGTTTCTAGGACATGATCAGTCACTTCACTTCGCCTTATTAAAAGAAAAACAAAAGACTGATTTGGTTCCTTCAAAACCAAAACACGTTTTAAGGTAAAGGAGAAACATACAATCAATGAGTTCAGCATAATTTTCTGCACTGTTGTTAAAACGTTTATGTTGGTCTCTTTCCTTTTCTCTCTTGTCGGCGTTTTGGTCTTTAATGAAGTTGTCATGGCACGATTTTATTAATTTAAAATTCTCTTTTCTTCATCAATGAAAGAGTTTGAAAACTAGACTTCTTACTAACGCCGGATAAGTCATCGTTGTTTAGCCAGAATAAATTAATTTGGAGAAAACAATCAAGACTGTGCAGATATAATAATAATAATTCCGTGGGAAAACGGGAAAAATGTTCTTTTTGCTTTAAACTGACGGGACGGGCTGAACAGTGTGAAAAAACGGGACTGTGCCACCCAAAACGGGACGTATGGTCACCCTAAAGATAAGGAGACTCAACTTCTCTCTTCAGCCACTATGTCAAGATTATTAGTGGATTGTACTAGATTTCGCTAAGCATTTAACGAATCCTTAGATAACAAACGCAAGGTATGTAAAGCACCTAAAGTTACTTAACAATTCGTTAAAATCTAACGAGGATTGGTGAAACTCGCCATATACTAGATCTGTGCACACATACACACAATAAAAGGATGGTATCACTAATCTCTTTCTCTCCCTCCTTGTCTTAAGAGCAAGTTTGCGAGAAGGGGAGGCAAGGTTACTGTCTCTTGCAATGATGTACAGTCAATGTATGGGCAAGACATGCACCTTATAAGCTAAGCGTGCCAATGCTGGCCCCCAGACATGCCATGGCTTAAGCATAGCTGCCTGTATGGCTCACAAATATAGCTTAAATAAGAAACTTAAATGCTACGTTCCCGGAATACCTTTTTCCGTGATTGTGCATGTAGGGGAGAGAAGAAATATAAAACAAGTCTTTTTTTCTTGCTCTCATTTTCAGTTTCTTGCTCGAAGATCAGAGTAGTTTTTCTCCTACAAAGTAAGATAAAGCACACGTGTGTATATATGCATGTGTAACAAACTGTTCTAAATAAGTAATAAAAAAGTCTTGTTCAATTTTTCCTTTTAAACGAGAGTTTCTATATATCATTACGTTCTACGTAAAAGCGAGAAATGTTTACACAGTGTTCATAAAATAATGTACACTGTTTATGGTTTGAATTTATTTAAGGCCTTTAGGCATCTCAGGCTCAGGCCGAGTGTTTGTACTGTACACAGTAATAAGGAAATAAACAAAACCTCTTCAGGGAATTTCTTCCCGGGTCACCCACCTAGATTCATCACTGAACATATGAAGCAGCGCTGGCTGGAAATTTTACCTTCTATTTTTCTAGTGTATAACTTTATGTAAAGTAACATATTTACTTCTGAAGCACGAGAAATAATTGAAAGGATGAGTCAAACGCGGTAAGCATTCATTATTTAGTCAAATTGTTTTTCGAATCGAATTTAAATGTAATTACGCCCTTAGGAATCTTTTGGCTCAGGCTGCCCTGATTTTACGAGTTTCATGTGAGAGTAACTATGTAACTTAACATTCCCAACAACAGAATGCCGTCACATGCTGGTGGACGAAGTTTGGATTAGTGGCGGCTGCCCTCAAGGAGGTGGCTCAAAGGTGGATGGACGGTGATGTCCACCAAGTCGGCATTTGAGTAACTAAAAGACGTCGATCCGATGAATGGATTTATGGTGTTTGCTCTACCATCTACCTTCAGATACTAATCGAGCACTTCAGTATCATTATTTAATATATAATGACCTCCTGTACCGAGTAATTCTACTACGAATGTAAGTTTGTAACGTTTTTGTACGTTGTTTGATGAACAAGAGCACATAATGTGTTTGTAACACGCCTCTGACATTCAACCATATAGTTCAGCAGAACGCTAATAGATGCCAGCTACTGTTGGTGGAAAATAAACGCGTTTCTGTGTGATAGACGTGATCTTTGGACTTTGCATCACGTCTAATAAAAAATCTAACCTGACTTTTCTAAGCTATGTATGTGATATGCGTAAAAATTTGAATATGCGTAATGTGTATAATGAAAAAATAAACTAACCGAACTTTCTCTCTAATTCCGTGAATTTTGTAAAACATGGGGAAATGGATAAAAAAGCAAAAGGGGACAATTACGTATATGTGCGAAGAAAAATGTAAACTCTTACAAGTTACTCTTTGAACTCAATGCTTCAAAGCGCTTTGTTGGCCAAACTTGGTAGAGTAGTAGGGTACATCAGGAAACCACCAAACATCATGATTAAAAGTGCTGTCGTCCATAAAGACGGGCGCAGTGACCAAAAGTTCCGTTCATAAGAATAAGCATTATAGTGTAATCTAAGTAGGAAAACACAGGTTTATTTATAAAATGTTTGTAATAATGGATACTGGGTGAATGCGCTATCTTTTAGAGGGTACGTTCGTAATATCTTGAATCTTGCTCGATTTCTTTTTAAATACGAAGGGGATCATGTAACTTATCAATCTAGGCTAGAATTTTATCAAAAGTACATTGGTGAAGTCAGTTTTGCAATAAATTTATTTTTGAGAGAGATAATGAGATATGACATTGGTATGCGTAGTTGATTTAAAAGTTATTTTTCCAGATACACTCTGTTATTTTTGAAACAATGCAAGAAATGAAGACCCAATGCATTGGGAACCACCTACTCATTACTTGTGCATTTGGTTTTCATTTCTTGCATTGTTTAAAAAAAATAACAGAGTATTTCTAGACTTTTCAATCAACTACGCATACTGATGTCACCCATTAATATGTATTTGTTTTCCAATATTATAAACATTTTATAAATAAACGTGTGTTTTTCTACTTAGATCACATTATAAATGCTTATTCTTATGAAGCAAACTTTTGGCCAATACGTCCGTCTTTATGGACGAAAGCACTTTTAATCATGCTTTTTTGTGGTTTCCTGATGTACCCTATTCCTCTACCAAGTTTGGTCAAAAAGGCGCTTTGAAGCATCGATAGGTTTACTTATTAGATATAATCACTCCTTTTTATTTAATTAAGTAAGTACTCATGAATCTAACAAGTAGACCTCACCACTTCGCCGTTGCGTTAGCAAAATGGAACAACTACTGTCATAAAGTAGGGATGAATATAAGATATTGACGAAACTTTTAACTGCTAATGAGCACTAAAAATATGGGAAAACTAAATGAAAACATGAATGTGGGAAAGCCATGTACAATACAATTTGATAGTTCCAAGACCGAATCTTTTCGAAATAGATGAGGGAACAATAGTTTTGACTACAACTATGTAAATCGGGTTAGGAGGGCTGTTTTTATGGCACGTCCGGATCATGCCCACCATCTTGAAATCCGCCATATTGGATCGATGTAATTTTTTTATAATGGAAAGTGGGTCATGTGAGGTATCAAAAACAATGATTTTTTTCGATCAATATCATACACTAATTAGTTTGTGCATATCTAGAACGGTTTACAACTTACAGTACTTTGAATGTTGACCAATTCGCTGTTTGTAGCAGATAACAGATAACTACAGTGGCAATGAACATAGATCCACAGATAGGATTCTTACGGGACAAAATTATGGTAATGTGAGAAATGCAAGTCCTCTGCACTCATAAAAAGGTTTTGATCTCGCCACTGTGGATCTATGTTCACTGCCACCGTAGTTGCCTGTTATCTGCTACAAACAGCGAATTGGTCAACATTTCAAGTACTGTAAGTTGTAAACCATTCTAGATATGCACAAATAAATTAGTGTATGATATTGCTCGAAAACAATCATTGTTGTTTGATACCTCACATGATCTTCTTCCCATTTGAAAAAAATTGATGTCGATTCAATATGGCGGATTTCAAGATGGCGGTCATGATCCGGAAGTGCCATAAAAACAGCTTTCCTAACCCGATTAACATAGTTGAAGTCAGAACTATTGTTCCCTCATCTATTTTGAAAAGATTCGGTCTTGGAACTATCAAATTGTATTGTACATGGTTTTCCCACATTCATGTTTTCATTTAGTTTCCCCATAGTTCTCGTTAGCAGTTAAAAGTGTTGTCAATATCTTATATCCATCCCTACTTTATGACAGTAGTTGTTTCATTTTGCTAACGCAACGGCGAAGTAATGAGGTTTACTTGTAAGATGAATTATCCTGATAATACGAATTATCCCGATACTATCCTTTACTGCAGTTTTACGAACATTAGTATAAACAAGAAAAGTCAGACTCTCAGCGCGTACTATTTTAGTTCTGCTCAAATTACGACAAACTTGACGATGGGTGCACCACGGGAGACCAAGGGTATCATCACAAAATTTTGAAGTTGGAAAATGTATATATATATATATATATATATATATATATATATATATATATATATATATATATATATATATATATATATACATTTGAAATTACGTAAGTAAAACACATATTAAAAAAGCATCTAAAGCAATAACTCTTTATTTGTTTCGCATGGATTTATACCAATACAGTATAACTTGTGCTACTTTCTCCTACTTCAGGTCTGAAATGCATTTATGAAGAATGCATTAGAAAAAAAAAAGGTTTCCAATCATTTCAGGCTTTCCTATGGTGTTTAGAGTCGAGTTTATTTCTAAATGGCTAAACTGCCTGCATGTATATTACTGAACCATTTGTTATTCCACAATCACGCAGAGACATAGACTCGTCTTCGATTGCTGCTGGAGGATAGCCGCAAAGGAAGTGATAATAACAATTCTGAACTTGTCGTTGCTGATCCACCAAGTGACGAAGTCTTCGAATGGAGTCCATAAATGATATACGCACAATGTACACATCTGCACCTGAAATAATGTTATTTATGTCAGTTACATAATAAATGAAATTCTAAGGCGAGAACATGTTAGTAATTGTAAGTAATGGTATGCCCATAGAGCGTGATTCAAAAGTGATGCTCATAAATTGAGGGGTAAATTCCTCAGATGGAAACAAGTAAAAGTTCCTTTCAAGAAATTCAGAAGATGCTCAAAGTTAGCGAGGTAGCATCACAAATGATGCCCTATCTCGACAAATAATTGCGTAAGACCTGTAAGGTTAGCAAATCACAATCGAAGTAGAGTCCAACACATGTATTTCAGCAAAGCTTGTGATTTTCTACGTAAGAATTTCATGTCAAGTAATTAACAACACGCTGTAGACAAACACAGCAATGTCTAACCTCCAAGCTTCAATTATGAACTTCACTAAACTAGATATATTGGGTACTACTTTGATTATGATTTGCTAAGCCGACACGTCTTACATTATTATTGTCCAGACATGAAGTTATTTGTGACGCTACCTCAAGTTTAGGCGCCTCTACATTAAAAAAAAGTGTCATCAAATAAACACAGATAAATTATTCTAACAAAGATTTCACTTTAGATGATCCACTGCAAGGTTATTTTTGGTCTGGGCATATTATTTTTATTTTCAAGTATTCACGGAGTTTAAGTTGTCACGTCCGCAGTCTTTTGCCGAATTATATTAAACAAATTTTGTTCAAGTTTACAAGCAAATTATATACAAAACATTAATTCTCCCGTACAATGTTTAAAATTTCTTCATAATGTTTAGACGTCGAATAAGGGCTTTGTGATGATTGAGTGTTATAAAATTTTGTATTTAGAAGAACTGTCACCTCTGTGGACCTCTACTAAAGAGTGAAAATACTCCAGTAGAGCGCAATAGCAACTTAATACTTACCACGTCCTTGGATCTGATAGAATAGAAATTTATTCGTCTGTGTAGTACATACAGTACCTGTGATAACTAAGACTCATCAATGTCTCTATACATGAGACAGAATATTTAATTTTAAAATTTTCGTACAATTAACATCATTATAAATTATTACATAAGTCATCACTCAAAACTAATCATCAGTATTATACTGAAAAGCTCAAATTTAAATTTATCTATATTTTCAATACTCTTTAGGTAATTCGATAGTTTATTGTACAATCTTGTACAAAAAGAGTACACACTAGAATGAGTAGTTGCAAAATTTTGTATTTCTGGGAATTTTCTTTTCTATTTTGCCTGGTATGGAAATTGTGTATATTTGTTGTATAAGTAAATAAGTGACTATTTTCGTACGTAAATAATACGCTCTTATAAATATACTAGTATTTAAGCCTATCTACGCTAGACGTTTTCTTAGCTGTCATTGACGAATGGATAAACACCACAATAACACTTCCACAATGTAACGGTTGTAATTTTATTTCAGGTTTTCGATGGCTGGGGGCTGCTTTTGAGTTAGTGAGACAGAAATGACTGTAAATTATTAATATCTCTGCGTTAATATTTTGACCCGTCGTGGAATATTCTTGCCGAATTTCAAATTTGTTAGGACAACGCAAGTTAATTCCCGATTTTCGGGTTAGGGTTTGTTATTGGGGTAGTCTAGTGAAATGGATAACTGAAAATTTTCATTTTCATGCACTTAAAATTGTATTTTTAAATTTTGTTTCTTTTTCCGAAATTCCAAACGGACCCCGCGAATTTCAGCTTTCGAATTTTTTTAATTTATTTTAAGGCCTTTAGGCAACTATGGCTCTGGTCGTATGGATGATGATGGGATGAATTGGCGGAATGAGGAAAGTGGGAGGAAACGGGGGCACCCCGAGAAAACCTACGCACACTGTGTTTGTCCACCACAAAGCCGACATGGCATGATCAGGGATCGATCCGGCGACCCCTAGCACCCAGTGGCGGCTCGTGGTTGAAACAGTAGGTGAAGTTCTACCAAAGCATTTATATGTAAACACGCTTTCATATTAGCTACTGGTAATAGTTATAATGAATATACAGACTTTACCGATTTATTCTCAGTGTCATTTACTTATATTACTCAATGTTGAGCATCCTGCTGGATTGCCCCTCCCCAATACACCATGCAATTATTAATTCATATTGTTCTCCTTAACACTGATTTTCCACCTTCCAAATACATCGTTTAAGTCAGTTTGCTACTTCTCTTCAAAATGACCATACCTTCACATGGCTGTGCTAAGTACATTTATGATTGAAATAGAAATAACATTTTTCTTGAGTTTGTAATTAAGTAATTTTTCAAACAGTGAAACTCCATGGGACTTTTGGTGCGTGGGGTCCCCGGGTCGTTCCATGCGGGCTTTGTAGTGGACAAAGGCCTTGTGCGTGAATTTTCTCGGGGAGTCGGGGCTCTTCCGTTTTTTCTTCCATTTTCTTCATTCCACCAATTCTCGCATCATTATCCATTCGGCCAGAGCCAAAGTACGTTTCCCAAAGGCCTTGAATATCCAAATTTAAAAGTAACTCCACAAATCAACTTGAGCATTCTTTTTAAAACTTTGCTTCATGTTCTCACGACGTATTTATTGCAATTATAGACTTTTTCTTACTAAAAAAGTATGGTTCTCTTTCAGAGTAATATAGCACTTATTCAGAGCTGCACATGACGCAAAAAGCGACCAAAACTAGACTACATTTTGGTATCGTAATCACTAGACTACATTTTGGTATCGTAATTTCCCTTCGGTTCCACATCAGAACCTTTAATTTTTTTTAACCTTTTCCACACCACCCTTAAGATTGAGTGAATTGGCCTGTTTTCTTAAAAGCAGTATTCCGAGAATGCCTACGACAAAGTTCATAGAAATGATTTGTCCATCAAGCGTTGGTTCCATGAAGAGAATGAAGGAAATAGTAGACAGAAACTCAATCAGATACAAGGACGTTTCGTAAGCTTCCCTTTTATGTCATTTTAGTACTAATTACTTCGCAAGTCTCAAAGAAATACGAGTAGTTAAGTTTAAGTTTCCACAAACAACACCCAGGACACGTTCCCGACATTCCGTGAACTGAACTCTTCTGCATTAAGTCAGTCGAGCACCGCATCCGGCGTCAGGTTAATGAACTAACAGGCTCTCGTATATTAGGTACAAATCTACAAAAACAATCTATTTTTCTATTCACGTTAAACCAACAGGTTCCATTTCATACCTTTTTACACAAGCTTTTACTGCTAATTCTGTTACCTCATAATCTGCTTAAATATCTGCCCTAAACAATTACTGATATCTGTGTCATTAGACCACATTAACTGCGAATGTAAATATTTTAATCAGTATTATGCTCATGGAAAAGGTTTAGGCAGTGTTCGATTTGTTATAAATTACGAAGGGGGATTATAAAACTAGTATTTACTTGTAACTTTCAACCTACTATCTATTTGGATGGAAATATACAGATTTATCCCTGGTTGGGATGATATTCGGAATCAACTACCGGGGATGAAATTCTCACGCACCAGGGAAAATACTGGAGGGTTTTGTCAGTATCAGCTTGAGCGAGTCTCTCTAGCTAGTCAACTTATTTCGCTATTTTCATTTTATGCATTGAATAGATATTAATATTAAAATTTTCTTCATATAAATAATCAATGCATGTATCTGCAATATAAACTTACACGATCATTTTATCACCGACAAGATTTTTAAGCAGTCTTTAAAACCTAATAGTGAAGATGCGACCAATTAATATTCCTAAAGCTTTATAAATATAAATATTTATGTTACTAATATAAAGTTAATATAAATATTTGTCACTCATCAAATTTGTATATGCTCCGGATTATGACGAGGATATATATTTCTTTTTCCATTTAAGTGGGAAGTTGTGGATTTAACATCTGATGGACAGATTAACTCCCATACTTGGCTTCGATTTTTTAAAATTCATTTTAAGGCCTTTAGGCAACTATGGCTCAGGCCGTATGGATGATGATGGGATGAATTGGTGGAATGAAGTAAGCGGGAGGAAACCGGAGCACCTCGAGAAAACCCACGCACATGGTGATTGTTCACCATAAAGCCCACATAGCATGAACAGGGATCGATCCGACGACCCCAGCACCAAAGGTGAGTACTTGGCTTCGACATAGGTTTAATCCGATATGCGTATATAATAATTACATCTGATGGTACTAATGATGAACCTATAGAGTGGGGCGAGAGAAATCCCCATTGGAGCTTCAAAATTATCCAGGGAGTTTGTTATGAGCCATAGAAAAAGATAAAATATTGTTCTTGAAAGTAAAGTTCCTCTTTTAGCGCAATTCCTACCTCACCCCCACACACCTGAATTCTCTGCATTCAGCACTGAGTGAGATGACTTCAGCGACTGAATAGTTATATTTACGTTGAAATTTTTCTAGTTCGTCCGCAAAATGCGTTTGAATTTTTCCCTTCTTTTTATCTTAAAAGCGTGATGATAGATCAACTTACTAGGTTTTAAAATCGTACATACTGTAGCTAAGATGCTAAGCATCCAATTTACTATATATTTTCTAGTAGTAAAAACTGGAATATACATCGTACAGGCGATTAAATTCCTTACGAACGTGATAATTATCATGTAGTTTCCAGCCCTGTCGCAACCATTCATAGTGCTGCTAAGGTGGGATTTGGAGAAAACAATTCCAGTATCTCACTATGCATTGGGCAGTGAATCTCTTTTGGAAAGAGCAAGAGAGAACTTCACAGGCAGCACAGAGTAGGAAAGAAAGGAGTAGGTCTTTGCCAACGCTAAGCTCCAGGCCGCTTCTGATTGGTCAGAATGCACCTTCTGCTACAAATAGTGGACCTCACTTCCGCTCAAGGTCAGTAGAAAAGAAGATAGCTAGGGACAATCCTGAATGCTTCCTTTCCTTAATTTGGCTGAGAAACAAAAGGAGCCTACTTTGCAAGACGGATAGCGTCTTCTAGCGTCAGTATTATGAATTACTTGTAGGCAAAACTATAATAAAGCGAGTTGGTGTTATTCTTGCTGGCATTTTATGATATTTATTTAAGTATTTTTGAAACTTGTGTTTTCTTTATTTAATTAATGCAGAAATAAAATAATAGGTGAAGTACAGCTTCACCCACTTCACCTGAAAAACCGCCGCTGCTAGCATCTGAGGTGAGCGCTCTACCAACTGAACCACCACGGCCTATTTCAGTTTCCGAATACAATGGGAAGTACATTTTCGATACCCGGGGTTTTATAATGTTAATGTGGATCCTTCGCGTGGTAGAGAGCTACTTTTAATATTGTTATTAATTGTTCTTTGTCCTACGAAACAGGCTTGCCAAATTTAAAGTTTCTAAGTTTAACAGTTTTTGAGTTCTCATATTCCTCTCCTTAAGGGATTTTCCCCTCTCACCTCCCGGAAGGTGTCGAATCAAAAAGCTAAGATAGTTTTAACTAATGTATATAAACGAAGAATTTTCATGCCAAATGTCGTGTTGTTCAAGTGGTTTCCGAGTTGAAATCCATCCCACTTTGTTTCACTCGCTTTCTGGGATGGGAAAAACTGTTTAATACTGTAGTTAATCCTTCTAGGTTCTAAGGAACATGTGCCAAACTTTGTTCGAATCCGTGGAAGTGTAATAGCGTTCAAACAAACACGGAGACTTTCAATTTTATATAATATGAAAGATAATTCGTATTAATTGGCAACACTAACGGTTTTACAACTACTACTACTATTAATTCTGCTACTAATACAACAACAACTACTACAGCAACAACTACTGCTGTATTACTACAACAACAACTACTACTATTACAACAATTCTGAGACATTAGGCCAACGTCTCCGAGGTCACGATTTTTAAATGACTGCTACTTTACAACTTAATTTTTATTCCTCATATACACTGAAAGTCCGGGTTGGAGTTACTGGTTTCCCACCAGGCGCCTCCCCAGGTGGCGGATAGGGGAATGCCGATCAGATATGGTGGGTACCGGAAATATTCCGGGGCGGACCAAAACTAGTACTGCTGCCTTGCATTTAGTAGAGGGATCTACAAAGCCTAGAGGAAGATAGCCCCGAACAAAAATATTATGGTGAGGGGAAGCAGCATCTCCATTACCACTCTGAGGCTGAAGATGAATGACATCGGCAAGGCTCAGAGATGCACAGAGGACGACATCTTGAATTCTACCTTTACTGCGAGGTCGTAGAGCTGACAACTCTACACCGCTAAAACATGTCAAGAAATAGTAACAAATGGTTCATGGATTCTCCTGGGGTAAAATATTCCGGAGATAAACTAGTCCCTAATTCGGATCTCCGGGCTGGGACTTCTTCAGGGGGCTCCAAGAACAGGATTAAGAAAGATCTTAGAATAGGAACGTGGAACATACGAACATTATATCAAACGGGAGCTCTTCAGGTGGCGGTACGCGAGACCGAGAAGTACGAGGTAGACATATTAACGATACAAGAAGTTCGGTGGGAGGGTCAAGACAGCATCCCACAGGGCAAGTACACTTTCTACTACGGGGGAACACAGTCTCACGATTTCGGAACAGGATTCCTCATTAAGAACAGTATCATTCAGACGGTTCACAATATAGAGTTCGTAAACGAAAGACTATCGTACATTACGATACGTACTCGATGGGGCAACACGGTTTTATTAAACGTCTATGCTCCGACCGAGGTGGCTACTGATAACGACAAAGCTATATTCTACGATGAGCTAGAAAGGCTTTTTGACCGAATTCCGAAGTATAATTCGAAAATTGTGTTGGGTGATTTCAATGCAAAGGTAGGGAGGGAAGAAAAAATATAGACCTACCATAGGTAAATACAGCCTTCACGAAAAGACCAACAACAATGGAGAAAGACTTATAACTTTCGTGATTTCGAAAAATCTACTGGTAAAGAGCACGTACTTTGAACACAAAGACATACACAAATACACATGAGTATCTCCGGACGGCAAAACTCTCAACCAGATCGATCACGTATTAGTAGACAAACGAAGACACACCAACCTAATGGATGTTAGGTCGTACAGAGGAGCGGAAGGTGATACTGACCATCAATTAGTGATCACAAAGATAAGGGAAAAGTTATGCATCGCGAACAGAGAAAGCAAGTGGTCAAAACAACTGAAATTCGAAGTGAAACGATTAAATAATCCGAGCATAAAAGCAGATTACCAACTCGAACTCTCAAATAGGTTCGAAATCGTAGCCGACTCGAGTAATAATAATGATGATATTAATAATGAAATTGACGTAACTAAGATGTGGGAGGCATCCGTGAAAAAATTAAGAGCGCAGCGAAGGAACGCGTAGGTGAGAAGAAACAAAAGAAAAACAAACCTTGGTTTGATGAAGAATGCCTTAAACTTCATGAGGAACGAAAACAAGCAAGGAAACAATGGCTAAGTAATAAAAACGAAGCAAATACCAACCACTACAGTAACGCGAAATGAAACGCCACACTCGGGTAAAGAAGCAAAAAGCGAGAGTATCTAACACAGAAGATTCAGGAGATAGAGGAAAACGTTAAGACAAATAACATACGAGATATATACAAAGGGGTAAACTCGTTAAGAAAAGGTTACCAGCCGAGATTAGGAATTATTAGAAATGAACGTGGAGATCTCACGCGGATCCGACTAAAATTGTCGAAGTGTGGAAAAGTTATTTCGACAGACTTCTTAATGTACACAACGGGGAACAAACAGAGAAATTTGAAATCCATACCGTAGAACCGTGGATTCCCGAACTTAGCGAAATCGAGATTGAAATGTAGGCAAAGAAACTGAAAAATTTCAAATTACCAGGAATAGACAATATTCCAGCCGAATTAATTAAAGCAGGAGGAACGGCACTAATCAAGGAACTACATAAATTGATAAGTGCTATATGGAGAAAGGAGGAGCTCCCAAAGGAATGGAAAACCTCAATAATAGTTCCGATTTACAGAAAAGGCGATAAATCGGACTGTAATAATTATCGCGGAATCTCGTTACTTCCAACCTGTTACAAGGTATTACTGTATTGTGTTAACACGCCTAAGTGTATACGTAGATGAAATAATTGGAGATCACCAATGTAGATTTAGAAGAAATAGATCCACGTTGGACCAGATTTTTGCCTTGAGACAAATTTTGGAGAAGAAATGGGAATATAACGGGACAGTTCATCAGCTATTCATTGATTTTAAGAAAGCATATGATTCTTTCAAAAGGGAAACGTTATAAGCATCCTGATACGATTTGGAATTAAGAAAAAATTGTTTCAACTAGTGAAGATGTGTCTCAACGACCCCATAAGCAGAATACGGATAGGTAATAATATGTCGGATAGTTTCAAGATTCGCAACGGATTGAAACAAGGTGATGCCTTGTCCCCACTACAATTTAACTTTGCTTTAGAATATGCGATTTTAAAAATTAAAGGGGACAAAAAGGGACTATCATTGAATGGTTTGAATCAACTGTTTGTATACGCGGATGATGTAGATTTAATAGGGGACGATATAGATGTACTACAAAGCAACACCGATGTCTTAGTAGAAGCGTGCGATGAGATAGGTCTACAGGTAAACATAGATAAAACAAAATATATGATAACAAGCCGAAATATAGGGAATGAAGGAAATAAAAACGTAAGAATTAAGGGCAAGGTCATAGAGAAAGTAAACAAATTTAAATACTTGGGAGCATACGTAACAAGCAAAAATGAGGTCACGTAAGAAATAAAAAGTCACTTACTATCGGGCAACGCAAGTTTCTATTCAGTCCAAAAACTTCTAACATCGCGATTAATATCAAAGAAATTGAAATTGAAAATATTCAAAACGGTTATTCTGCCGGTAATACTTTACGGTTGCGAAAGTTGGAGTACCACCCTAGCATTACGTGTATTTGAAAATAAGGTTTTGAGAGGAAAGATATACGGGCCGAAATGCGACGAGATGACTGGAGAGTGGAGGAGACTGCATAATGAAGAACTCCGCGGACTGTATGATTCACCACATGTTGTAAAATAATGAAATAGCGACGACTAAGGTGTAGCCATGTAGCTCGGATGGGGGAAAAACGAAGATTATATTTTATCCTGGTTGGAAGGCCGCATGGAAGGAGGCCGTTGGGAAGACCGAGACGTCGTTGGGAGGACAATATTAGAAGAGATCTTCGAGAAGTAGGCGTTCGTGATGAAAACTGACTTGATATTGCCCAGGATAGAATCCAATGGCGAACGTTTGTTACTACGGCGATGAACTTGCGAGTTCCATAAGCCATAGAGTTAGTTAACATACACTGAAAGTAATTTACAAACACTGAATTAGTGCTTAAATTTACGTCGTAAATTCCCCCCTTCGCTCTTTAATACCCAAATATATGTTGAACTTAATACAGTCAAACTTCGATAACTTGAATTCTTTGATATCTCGAATTTTATTAATTCCCCTTCATCTTCCCTATTTCACCTCGTGTTAACTTATCTCTATAAGCCTAATGTTGTGAAACGAAAACTTCCGATAATTCGAATGTTCGTTGTTTTCTGGACATGCTATTGAACCTCTATAACTCGAAATATTCTACCAGAGAACCTCTACAAGTCGAAGTTACGGTATAAATACCTTTATAAGCCGAAATGTCATTCAGGCAAACCTTTGTAAATCGAAGTTTAGGGAGTTGAACGATCTGAGCAGAACGAAATCAGGCGTTAGATGATCACGTCAATGCCCGTGCTGTCTCAGCGACTGTCTGTTACACCGTGATCAGCACGAAATTAAGTGTTCCATATGATGTCGAAGTGAAAATGCAGGAGGCTAACTACAGAAATGAAGCGTCAGTCAGTTCCGGCCCTCTATATCTCGAAGTTTCATATTATTCCTCTCAATAAGTCGAACCTCGCCAAGTCGAATTTTGTCTTTCCTCCTTCTGAATCGAGTTATCGAGGATCTACTGTATTTTGCAAACTTTCAAACTTTATCGTGTTTTGGTACAGGGGAGGCAAGAGGTTTGATTCTTGCTGCCAGGCATCCTGACAGGTTTTCCAGGATTATTCTGTTTCACCAGGAGAATGTTTGGTTGGTACCAATACTAAGACCCTGGACGCTATTTCTTCCGTTCTTGCACCAGAAGAATGGTCGCCGAGGGACGTCATTCCACATACATGAAACGGGTTTAGGCAACAGCTGCTTGTCTAGTCCATAAAAACTAAATTACATTAAAATATACAAATTTTTGTATGCAATTTGACATATTACAACATGATGTTTATAAGCACTGAGCTAAAATGTACAATGAAAAACAAACTTTACATGGCAAAATGGTTGTAAACTTACATTTTTATCAAGGTTTTACTAGTTATGCATAATGGGAAAAGGAACACATAGGATCGATGCGGGAATATTATGATACACTAATTTTGAGGCTAATTTTGATACAGACATATGGTTCTGAAAACAGTAACTTGTAACCAATGTTTTTCTTTTAGGTTTGTTTCGTCAGTATTTAACATTATTGAATGAAATTTTTATATCATTTGTTGCTTGCTGGATAAAAAAGAATTTGTATCTAAACAAGTACTTGAAAAAATTCAGTTTCAAATTCTTTCTTTTAACTAAGTCTTTTTTCCCATATCCCTACCAATATTTATTTCAGGACCCTCGATGGTATATCTACAAAATTGAAGTCTCTCAAGACAAAACTATCTTGACAGTCTGAATCCAGTCTTTTTTTTCAGGAAATTTACATGTTTTATGTTGCTGACTTAATTTGATCTAACGGAGGGTAACTTTGATATGGATGGTAATTTTGACACAATAATTTTTGAGAAACTAGAAATGAATAAATGTGAGAGAGAAAAAATGAAGAGGTGAAAAGCACAAGAAAGGAAGGCCCCTCAAAAACAGAAGCAGCCAGAACCTGAAAAAGTAACTCCAAAGAGCTGAAATCGGGTCACTTTTTGCTGACTCGGCCTAACCCGAACATAGGTGACCCGGTGCGAATCTTGACCCGGTCTGGGAACTACGTGCACGGATCAGAAAGAAAAGGTTACAACAACAAATAATAATAAAAGAAACACACACACAGTATGATCGGGCATGAATTGATTATGTATTCTAAGAGGGCTACGGGCATATCACTTTTCTACGTAACCACCAAGGCGATTGAGACATTTATCTGACCCCCGGATCAACTTATCGATGCCGCCATGGTAGAAATCATGTCCCTGCTCATTGAACCACTTCGTGGCAGCTGTCTTGACATCATCGTCGGACGAGAACCGTATTCCAGACAAGTGTGCTTTCAGCTGGTAAAAGGAAAAAGTCACAAAGCACTGGGAGGCCAAGTCCGGGATGTATGAGGATGGTTCTACACTTCCCACCCGAAATTTTGAAACAACTGCTGAGTCTTGTAGGAATTATCATAAATGAAGGTGACACCCTCACCCAACATATCTGGTCGTTTGCGTCTGATGCCTTCACGTAACCACATTAACGTGGCAAAATACCGAACAGTATTAATGATCTTCCCATGCTCCAGATAGCCTACCATGAATGATGACACGCGTAAAATTCCACGGCAGACCAATTCTGGAAGCATCTCGCCATTGCACTGACTACTACTCAACTGATGGTAAACGTAACGTTGTCAAAGCTTGTCACGCGTACATGGCGCCCTCTCTTGAACCTCCGGGTAAACCAATTACTCACCTCATATTTCGTGCATTCACAGAATGATTGTTGTAACCTTTCTTTCTGATCCATTCAGTATAATGAACTGGTAATTTTCGGCGCCGTATTTTTGTCCTCTGTGGGATAGCACCTACGATCCCGGTCAGCCCTAAAAGAACTATTGTTAAACGCAAGGAAATAATTAAAAACTTTGCTTTGCCCTCCGGGTCAGACCTGGTACAAAACTTGACCTGAATGATCCGTCTGACCCGGTGACCCGGTGACCCGTCTGACCCGGTGACCCGTCTCAGCTCTGGATTCCAGTGCTTGCGGCGATCCTGAAACATCAACTAGTGAAGGCCCAATAAGTGATCTCGGAGTTGCACAAAATCTGACACCAGACACATTTATTCTTGTAAAGTTCAAACTTTTCAAAACTATAAAAAGTGATGGTTACAGTGTTTCTTTTAAAGATATTATCTCAGTTCTTCCTATGCCAGAATTCCCACAAGACGACCTAAGAATGACTGTTGCTTAGAGATTTCCAAACCCCATTGATGTGTATGAAATGGGCTAGTGATGGTTCATTTTTCTTCTTTCTTTGTTTTCTCTTTACAGTTTACAGTTTTTTTTTTTGTTGTTTTTTTTTGTAAGCCTTCAACATACGAGTTTATTAAAGAATGTTTCCTTTAAGCCATCATTTTTCATCTTTTATTAGTTTAGCCTATTTTAAAATCTTGTCCACTAGCAAGAAAATTTAAAGTTAGATAAGCTTGAAAATCCAGACACAACACTTGAAATGCCTTTAAAATAAGAGCCTGTAATCCCCAGATTAGGTAGGGCTTCATTTTTATACCTTTTAAACAATGAATAGAATATTTATGGGGGTGCAAAGAAAAAGGCCAAAGTCTTAGGCTAAATAAAAACATATCATCTTAGATAGTTTAATATTAGTCAATGCGTAAGTGTCTGCTTCTTTCTTCTCTATTTTACTTGAAAATAGCTCTATAATAATAAGACTTTGCATGCATGCAACTGAATGCTGTATCTCAAAACTGCCCTATCAACCATTTGAAAATACCATTTGCAAAAGCACATAATTACGGTGTATCACAATTTCCCACTTGTGTATCAGGATTACCATTTTTTGGAGGGTAATTATGATACACACCTTTTTCGAAATAACTCAGTTATGAAAAACAGTTACTTTTTGCAATATTTTACTAATACGAACCGATGTCGTACTAGATCATTTAGCTAACTTTTTGCACAAATCAAATATGTTACTTGGCAATTATGAAATCCTAAAAGATTGATTGAAAAGTGTATCAAAATTACCCAAATCGACCCTGTATGTAGGTTTGTGACATCCTGTAAGAACTGAGTGAATTTGTAGCCTGGAAATACAGAAAAACAGTACAATAAAGAAGACAGTACGACATACCTGTCTCAGAACGTACTTTGACTGTGGCCAATGTTTCTTCATGTAACGTCTTATCTTCGGAAACAATATGAGTTATCCCTTTAATTGGTGGGGCAAGCTTAAAAGAAAGAGAGTTTAATTATATTTAGGAAAAAATACGCATTGTGCAGTATACGAATACATGGCTGTCACTTCTAATTTGTAATACTATCACACTCTGATAGCTTGGCCTAAAGATGAAGGAGTAGTAGTAGTGGTGGTGGTGGTGGTAGTAGTAGTAGTTAGTAGTAGCAGTTAGTAATAATAATAATAATAATAATAATAATAATAATAATAATGAATACTATGGCATTATTTGCTCGATACAACGTAAACTTGCTCGATATTTTCAGAACGTATGTGCATTTTTAATGGCTGTGAACTTAGCATCGCGTTTTTTAGCAACGAATTCAAAATGTAATAGGCTTGTCCTCAGCACCTTCTGAAGAACTCTGGACATCAGTGTTGCAAACTATCTTTAGTTAAGTTATAATAATAATAAGTAGTAGTAGTCAAGCAAGTAAGTAAGTAAGTTCACAGTCGTAACAAGATGTACATACGTGGTTCCTACGACGATATGAGGAATACGTAACTTTCACGAGAAATATAGTACTAAATTTCTTACGGCAATATTTGGTTCATCTTGACAGTTTTATCTGTCAGCGAGCATTTTAACATTGATTTTTCCTAAGAAAATCTTTGGCAGTTTTCGCTTACGGAAAACGATGAAACGTTTCTAAATATTTATGCACTTCACCTTATTCAATTTTTACATATCTCCCTCATCTGCTTGCAAAATTTCAGCAAAAGACATAGATTCTTTCTACCCTAAAATTGGAAAGAAAAAGGGAACAGGAGTTATGGAAAGCACAATATTATATTTTCTGTCAACGTCTGTAAACTCACATTTTGGAATGCATCGCAATACAAAAGTAGCCATCAATCAATCGGTGGGGATTAAAATAATAGAATACTCGTTTTCAACTATTCTTATATAAGCGATATAAATATTTTTTTAAAAAATGAAAGGGGTTGAGCAAAAATACTGGATGGTTGGTTTCAAATGGATTGACTCAAACGCATGTAAGTCAACATCTGCTTTAATTATTGGAAAATGCTTTCACCAAACTCGACGAGCATGAAAATTCTACAAGCTATAAGAAATGTGTAGCTACTCTAAAAGAAATAGGGCGAATTACTGACACAGTAGACAATAATTGATCGAACAATTGGAACAAGAAAACACTGGAGAGGAGTTCTTCACCATGTCGTGGTAGCAGTTCAAGGAAACTACATGATGAGAGTTTCCCGTTGGGGGGAGGGGGGGGGAACGAAGACAAATTTGGTAGCACTCGTAAAGAAAACTACATGATGACTCTAGAAGTGACTGCAGAATTTGAATCTAGAAGTGATTGCCACCCAGAATGGCAATACTTCATATTTATCATCATCTATTGCTTAAGAGTTCCTTAACATCTTAGCAAAAGCAGTTGGAAAACAAGCTCTTTTTGAAATACAAAGAGCTAAATATTACTCATCAATAATAGATTCGACTCCTGACCAAACACTAGTTGATCAACTTGCTATAGTTACGAGATATGTTCAAGAAAATGGTTCCCCTATTGACGATTTCCAACACTGGCCGCAAAGTAGAAGAAATCCAGTATGTAACATGCTACATTCCTATAATCTGAACAGTAGTAGCTGTCGTGGATAATCTTATATCAACGTAAGTAATATGGCAGGGCCATATTCTGGTCTTCAGGCTCGAATCAAAGCATTGAATCCATACACAGAGTTAATTCCTTATGCTTCTCGTTCTCTAAACCTTGGCTAAAGAAATGCAGCAGAATGTTGTAGTGAGGGCTGCAAGCTCTTTTTTCTCCTGCAAGAACTACAACCTTTTAGCTCGTCAACTTTCAGGTGGGAAATTCTTCAGAACACAAAAGTTCCTGATGCTGAATCAAGATCCCAACAGCAAAAATATTGAAGAGTCCCTCGCTAACAAGGTGGTCTGCACAACATTCTGCATGCCAGAAATTCGGAATTCAGAAATCATTGGCTTGTGTTGAAACCAAACGTCTTATTTGTGAGTTATGTCATTCAGAAGCAGCTATCACGGCACAATCCTGGGGATTTGTTCTGGAGTGACTGAATGCCACAAATAAAAGTTTTCGAAGTGATGCTATTGATATGAATTCTGTTATTGGATGATATGATTCGCTAATTCAGTTTCTAGAATCTACCAGACAAGATAAGACAAAATGTTTTGAAGAAAAGGCAAAGACTTTATCAACCGTTTCAATATTTGAAGAGGATGTAAGACGTACGGAAAAAAAGAAACTACACGGTGGCGAGTCTGCTGAAGGTGACGTACATTTCGATGGTACCGAGAATTTCAGGTAAACTACCTTTTTTGTTATTATGGACAAACTGCAAATGAGATGAAAAAAAGGAGACAGGCATACATTCAAATAAAATGTAAGTTTAAAACTAATACAATTTGAGAAGTTATCGCTGGATCAGCTGAGAGAGGCAGGAGAGTTTCTGTATTCACTGTTTCCTGAGGAACTGGAGTGTACCTTCATAGAAGAATTGGTTCACTTGTGGGGGACCCGGCCAGTTGGTCGACAGACTGTTCATCGACAAGGATAGTTGGTCGACACGACAACTGGAAACGGCTAACGTACTGTTCAGCTAATTTCAAACGATGCTTTTTAAACCATTTCTGATGCAGAGCGGGAATGCGAAGAAAAATCCAACTTTAGGGGAAAGTATGAAAACTTTAATAAATTTGACAATTTCTGTATAACAGCTGTTAGCATGGAAGTTTTTCACATTTCTGCATGATCAGCAATGATTGTTACTACTTTTGATCTTACTCATATTAAACTTCGTTTCATTTAGCTGATATAGTCCCTTAAAACTTAACTGGAATTAGTTTACATGGTTTTGTTACGGGTGAAGTAGGCAGTGTGATTTAAAATAAGTAAGTGTATTCTACATAAGTTAAAAGTAAATATGCATGTGACTTGTCTATTACGTAGTATTACAATCCCATTTACATTACAACATTTGTTATTTTAAGTACACATCTGAGATGTACCGACGAAACAGCGACGCCCAAAACACCGACGTACAGAAACAGCGTTGGATTTAAGCTTTAAATATCGACTGACAGAAACCATGAAGACTAAACAGCAAACCCAAAAATCGCGATGCGTAACAACAGCAAAAGACAAAACCCGCGACGCACAAAACGCCGATGGGTTAAAATAGCGTCTGACCAAAGAACCGCAAAAACAAAACAGAGACCAAAAACTGTGACGCAAAAAACGAGCGAAAGTAAAACCGCAACGTCCAAACAATGACCCACAACTCGTGATACGTGAAAAACAACGACATAAAAACAAGAATGCACTAAACACCGATTCAAAAACTGCGATGCACAGAACAGCGGAACACGAAAACAGAGACAGACAAAATCAGCGACAACAAAACAGCAACAGACAAAAATTGCAACGGCAAAACAACGACAGTCAAAAGCTGCGACGCACAAAACAGCGGACCAGAAACCATGACATACCAAACAGCGACAAGCAAAAAACGCGACGACGAAACAAACCTGGAATTCCGGAGACCTACAGACCATGAAGAAACCGGATGCTTCTTCTCAAATCATAATTGTAATTGTTTTAATATCTCAATAAACTTTCAATAAATAAGAACAGCGACAGACAAAAATTAACCAAGCAATGACAAAAACTACGATGAGAAAAAACGACCTAAAAACTACGAAACGAGAAACAGTAGTAAGGAAAAACGAGAAACACCAATAAGGATAACTGAAAAACTCGATATTAATAACTCAAAACTCGAAAACTGACAACTCAAAAGTAAAAACCGCAACACAAAAAACAGCACCCCAAACCGTGACGCGTGTAAAAGAGCGGTACTAAAAGATCGTGAGGCGCGAAAACCACTACAGACACAAAGAGCGACGCAGAAAGCAGTAAACCAAAAGAACGACGTGTGAGAAGACGGTCTAACAAACTGCGACAGCAAAACATCGGCCTAAAATCCTCGAACCAGAATCAGCGGCGACAAAACAGCGAAGTTAAAAAGTACGACCTACCAAACAATGAGAAGAGAACCGTGACGCACAAGAAACAGCGAAGACAATAACACGGCATGTGAACTTCGACTCGCTCAAACGACAATACGAACGACTTTTGACCGTCTCGGCCGCCTTTGCCACTCGGCCACACAGCAAAACTTTCTTTCGTCTACTTTTTTTCACGCGTAGACATTTTACCTTTTTTCTCGCAAGCCATATTCGTTTTGCACAAATACTTTCCATTTCGTATACAGCTCGTTGAATCCTCCCCAACGACATAAATTGTGTTCTACATTTCCACCTCTCAGTTGCTTCATTCTCGCGTTAGTCGTAGAGTACCTGTATGACCTGTACCAGCTTGGTACTAACCAAGTTCGGTGCACATACGTCCAATGGTTTGGAAACAATTTGAAATTATGGTTGGGAACGGTGACAACATAGGCACCACCGTAGCCAGAAGTATCTCTATGACCTGTTCCAGCAATGGTGTAAGAGTAATTATAAATATGAAAAGTTTGAAACTGGCTGGCAACACTGACAATTGCGGGCCCGGAGCACCTCTAGTACTTGTCCCAGTACCTAATGCACAAGTATACAAAACTTAATGTATGTCGATGAACGAGTGTACAGGGTTGCCGGAAAGTCCCTTTATAATGACTGAAATTACGAGATTTCACTTCTATTCTTTATTTTCTTACAAATTCCTAACTTTGCAATAAGTTTAGAGTGTTAATTTCATATTTCAGGAAGACTGAAGCCTCTTCGCGACAAATGAATTCATTTCTGAATTAATTATGGTGTAAGGGGACTTCTGGCCACCCTGTAGATTTATATGAAAACATTTGTATAAATTAAATTTTAAAACAAGCTAAGTAGACAAAACCAAAGCGCCTCCGTATAAATTCAAATTCTCTTATAACGTATAAAAAAGAAAAAGTCGAAGTCATATGGACAAATGGAGATTACTAGCGAATGCAGGGTCCTGCCAGTTTTAGAGACAAACTCATAGATCTTCCCATCGGTGTCCATGACTAATCCAACGGTGTATGGCTTATCTCTGTCGAACTTGTGACTACTGAGATCTAGTAGGGGCGCACAAATGGAGAATACTAAGAGATTGAAAACGACCTGCCAGTTTTAGAGTCAAACTTTTAATTTTTTCCCACTGTTTAGACCATTTCGAATCTAACGGTGTATGGTTATCTCAGTGTAACTTGTAGTTACTGAGATCTAAGAAGGGGACAAAGAAACATACAGATCGAGAATACTAAACGATTGGAAAGAACCTGCTGGCTTTAGAGTCAAATTATGATAGATTATTACATGGTTTGAGACCATTACGAATCCAACAGTGTATGGTTCATCTCTGTCGAACTGGTAGTTACTGAGATCTAGGAGGGGCACAAATTGAGAATACTAAACGACTCAAAAGGACCTACCAGTTTTAGAGTCAAACTGATAATTTTCCCCAACGTTTCAGACCATGACGAATCCAACAGTGTATCGTTCACCTCTGTGTGACTTGTAGTTAGGGAGATGTAGAGGGGGACAAACATACCATGTGAAAATACATAGGAAAAATGGAGAAAACTAAGCAAATGAAAAGTACCTGCCAGTTTTAGAGTGAAAGTCATAATTTATAAGACGAAATGAACTATGTCTTAAACAAGAGACAGCGCTCGCACGGAGGCAGAGGAGACATTTAGACCTTGCAATATATGATTCAACTTATATATCAGAAAGAAAGTACTACCCGTTATTTAGGTAAGCCATTCGAACGGGTACCTTTAGGGTTTTTTTTTAACAGAATAGGAACAGATTCTATAAACTCTTGGGGAACGATTCCCGTGTGTCACAACGAATTAAACACGTCAGTTAACACCGATAATAACTCTTGATGAAGTCGTGAAGTCCAGCGAACGTTCAAACCATCGGTTTAATCATTATTCATAGAAGCAAGTGTTTGTTTCAATTCATCAACGGTGAAAGGTTGAAGCAGAGAATCGCTTTCAGACTGTGTTATTAGAGGTCTCATTTGAACAAAGACAGAAGGGCGGTAATCCTCCAAAAACTTCTCTCCTCCTGAAACAGATTTATAATATGCCGTAATTACGGCATGAACAGAAATGCCCGTATGCGTAATACCACTACTGTCATTATATGTATTAATAAACTATCGTTTTTCTCTTTCCCTCTCCAAAATAATATGAAAAATAGCAGGGACGGTATCCCTCTTGCGGGAGACGACAACGTGTAAAAATACGTTGGACTTTCATCCTGTGAAGTCTTGAAGTAAGTCCTGGCAGCCGTTTAGCATCACCAAACCATGCCACATTAAATTGTGGCTTTTTTGTTGAAAAAAATATAAACATGATACAAATAATTTAAACGCTCATTAGTTTGTTAGCTCTCATATTTAGAGAAGGACTTAGATTCATAAGTCAGTCTTTTTCTTATTTAAGCACACTTTAATACGTAAAGTCCCCTTATTATGATAAAGAAACGTAGAACACACTAACTGAGCTATGAGTGCTCGATTTGAACTAACCTAAGATTTGGTAGTAAATAATCTGAGTCACTATAAAATATTAGTTCAAAATTCAAATCAACTATTTGGTTCAAGGGAAGAACGCGCAATGCAAGATAAAGTAATTTCAAAGGCATTCCAAAAGGATTGGAATAAAAACCCAGGTTCGCTACAAGTTTTTCACTGAATTTTTCTATTTAGAACAAGGGAAAGTGTCTAAAAATTTGTTCCCTTCAATAACTGTATTGAATTCAGAAAGAAAACCATCTGAGGCACTGTTTCTAAGTATTGAAAACAGTCCTTATCGACCAATTGTCCTTGTCAATCAATTATCACGTCGACTAAAAGTCTGTCGACCATTTGTAGCAGACCCGTCAGTGGATACGAAGAAAGAAATTACAGCAGATCCACCCAAATGTTGATATTGCTCTACAGATGTGTACTCCTGCGTCCAAGTGTTCAGCGGAGTGTGCCTTCTCTTGGCTCAGAAGAGTAAAAGGTTACCTGCGTTCAAACATGACGACTGTGGATTGTCTCTAAACTCACTAGCCTTATTCTCCATAGAGGGCAACATTTTGGAGAAAATTTATTTATCCAAAATACTGATGATTTTGCTCAGCAGAAGGCAAGACGAAATATGTTACACTGTTTTAAAAAAAAAAAAGGCGATACACTAATAGTGTCTTGAAATTTTCTACTTTTATTATCTCAAAGCGAAGCAAATACACAATCAATAAACTTGTTTCAATTCGAGTTTTCAGGATGAAAATGAATTCAGTTAAATTTATTAAAAACTTATACTTAAGGTGTATGTCCTAATTTTGAACTTCGTTATCTCAAAATGTATATACATACATTTTTTTTTTTTTTTTAAATTAAACTTTTGAGGATAAAAGTACATTGGATTCAAACAGTACTAGTACAATTTTGTGATTGTGTAAGGTGTACTCAACTAAAGAATTGTTGCAAAATTGCATACCTATATTAAATTTCTATTTTGACAATTTCCGCAGTTTAAAATAATCGCAATGGATCGTGCCAATTTTGAATAATAGATATATTGAAAAATGAAAGCGGATGAAAATATGGTGAGCACTCTTGATAAAGTAGCAGATACTTGTAGAGCTGCAATAAAACAATCATCGACTTCTTTCAATGATTTTACCAGCTTATGAACCTTAAGTTTCTATTTTTAATCAGTCAAATACAGACACACTTACACGATCAAATTCTTGAAGATGATCGGAAACTCGTACTTTCTGAGCCCAGAGCACATGTTATTAAAGAGAAAAAAGGGTGCGGAAATTCTTGGGTGTCTAAGGGCGGCAGAATTGTAAATCCGCCTGTTGTGACGCGACGCCTGCGTGGAGGGGGAAGGGGAAGAGTGCGAACGAAAAGGGGCTTGCTGAGCCCATCCAGAATAAAAGAACATATATGACCCTTCCAACTACCTTGCAAACGGCGGAAAGGAAGAATGAATAATCATTCTATAATTCCCATCTCTTGAAAGAGAAAAACAAGAAGGATTCTATCTTCTATATCAGAACACAAATATAAAACGATCTTCGGATTAGTACGAAGGTTTAGCAAATGAAAACTTTCCAACAACATTTCAGATATCAAAAGTATTACTTTAATTAGAATTATCGCGGGCGCCAACTAATCAATTATAGAAGATAGCTTCCTCAAGAGATGGGTCCTAGCAAGGTGCTTAAGTTTTTCCCCACCACAGCAAAAAGACAATGCTGAAATATTTACCTTGATGTCACAACACCGATACCTAACGGCGAACCTCTAGAGGCGGGTTCGATACTTGAGAAGTAAAACGGAAAATTACTCCAGCTTGAAACATTTTACGCTGAGTGAGAAAAACTCTCATCTATCGAGTACTTGTAATTCTTACGAGACTGTTAAGGGATATTTTAACTGGTAATATATATATGTATAAAATAAGAGATCTTGAATTCGAGTGTAAACATTAAATAGAAAATGTTTATTTACATAATGCATGAAATCTTCTGTTTCTCTTGGCGAAATGGTATTGATTCAGACCAATTCAGAACTTTGAGGAAGGAGAAAATTTTAGAGAAGCGTTGAAAGAAATATTTAGACCTGATTAATCACTTAGCTGAGCAATTAAAATATAGCAATTCGATTCCCTTTTATTTGAGTTAAATAACTTCAACGTTTCTGTTCTGGAGGAATACATTCTTACGTACACGGGACAATGGGGAGTGAGATTTCTTGAAAACTAACCCTTAGCAATTTGCCGAACAGGCTTCTTGCTGCAATTCAAGAGACTTGGGAGCGATCCCCGCTTTTGCTTAGTTAAGCCAACACACCTTGGGGACCCAAAAGGTCCTTGCGGTATCCCTTCCCTGAATTAAATTCATATTAGAAAAAATCCCATTGACGCTTACGCAGAATTCCCAACAAAAAATTTTCCTCATGTCCAAACAGAATTAATAAGCTTTTCAGAATATTCTTGTAGCCAGTTACGAGTCAAGCTTTACATGTGAGTCGTTTCAGTTATGTTTTTCCCGAAGATTGAGATTGAATTTTACCGAAAGTCACTAATTGAACCTTTAAGTTAGATACTTTTCCCGGGAAGATTAAAAGAAAATAGATCTCTTGACCTAAGAGAAATGGGCAGAATCTTGTGTCGCCTGACAGCCAGCGTGCAATCACATATACAAAATTTCTCTCTTTTTTCCCGGAACTTAGTTTCATGAACAGACAAACTACCGGAAGGTTTGACGACTCGAATTTAATCGGAATCAAGCTACACAGTACAATTATAATACGAGTCCAGAAAGACACGACCTCGGGCCTGTTAACAGTGGACTAGACCCATAATGAAATTAAACTTCAACAAATTGCAATAGCAATAACTCCGACTTCGTTAACGAAATATTACTTGCTTATAGATTTCTCAATGATGGAAACAACGTCCCTGGAAGAAGTCAACAAGACTTCTGTACCGTAATCACGACTCCCCAGGGGTTGACGAACAGTCAACTTGGAAGTGTCGGCAAGACAAAACTCCAAAATTGAACTTTACTTCCCTGAATCTCAAATGGATAAAACCAACCTCGCTGGAGAAGACAGGGTAGTCTTCGCTGCCGGACAGTACCCAACTCCCAGAGGATGACGATCAGTCAACTTAGAAGTCGGGGTGAGATGAACTCACAACACAAAAAATCCAATTTACTATCTTTACAAAAACAACACAAATGACACTCAAAAATTCGAAAATAAAATAAAAAAAGAAACTTTCAACCTCGTTGGAGAAGACAGGGTAGTCTTCGCTGCCGGAATTCTCAAACTCTCTCAGAGGATGACGAACAGTCAACTTAAGTGAGTGGGTTCAAATGAACAAACAAAAACAACGAAAAAATACTTTTTGAGATTAACTTATTTTAATCAGTGTAATTCGCAAGGGGTATGCAAAATATAAGCAAATCTTAAGTAGCTCCACACTGGCTACATCACTGCAATAAAAAAAAATATGCAGGAAACACACACAGCAATATCAAACAGAATTAAACTTACTTTCCCTTGCCTGAATTAATTTCACCCACAGCAACCTGCCGGGGTAGAGAAAATGTGGCTGTTTGAGCAATCCTTGCCCATACCATCGCTATGGCAGCCTTAGCCGAGGGAAGTCCATTTGTAAAAGAAAAAATATATATAACTTGCAGAAAGAACATAATGGAATTTTCGTCCAACCTCGGTTTTCTCTTACTTCTCAAGAATAACATAAAATCTCCTGACAGCTCCCGATCTCAACCTTAGAGAAATGAAAAAAAAAAAATTCTTACTTTGAATTCGAAACAAGATAGCAAAATTGAAAACATAGAGAAAAAATTTAAGACCAGCGAAATCCCAAGACAAGAAATTTAACCAACTTGCTCACCTCGACTTGTGATGTCCGCTTTTCCGACGAAGCGGATTTGAAAATTTTGCGTACTTGTTACATCGTGTTGCCGCGAAGTGACTGGTATTGATGTAATGATGTAATGGTGTAGGTCAAGCCGTGGTCCAGCGCTTATATAGGAGTCCCTTCTCCCTTTGGGAACCCACGCTACTCCCTTTGAATTTGAACTCAACCGTTCTCAAAAAAGCGCGAACTGACCAACTGAAAAAGGAGAGAGAGAAAGAAAAAAAATGAACTAAGCTTTCCCATCTGGAGGCCAAGCAATACTTTCAAAGCTAGCTGCCTCGTCTCTCTCCGCTAAGGGGAACCAACTAGTCGGAAGAGAAAAAAATCGAAAAAGAAATACAAGTTAAGAAATAGTCTGAAACGGTAATTCCTGTAAATAAAATTATTAAATTAATCACAAAAAAGAATAAACACTCAACTACATTAAAAGAATTATAGGAAAAATTTACTTTTTGTCAAAATGTCTGTTCTTTCCTCTGATTAAAGAAAACAATTTTTTTAAATTTTATTTCTGAGGAGTTATATAGCGGATCTAGCTATATAACACGCCATTGATTAACACACGCCTTATAAGTAGAATATTTCAAATGATGCTATTTATATTACCTTCAAAATGTCAGCAATGCCACTTCGCACGTTAATGAGTTTTCCATGTCGAACAACAGAAGAAGGAAGTTTACATAAAAATTCATCTGCTGTCAATTCTCGCCCAGGAATTTCAGTTTCTATCTTCACTTGCTTCTTTGTTGAGGATACTTTCGATGAACATTTAACATTGTATTGCTGATCGGTTTCACTATTATTTTCACTTTTTACACTCTGTCCAATACATGATTCATTCATTTGTCTAACTGTACATGTCTTGTCGTCACAGTGCTGCTTGTAAAGAGTGCACAAAGGTATCATATTACTTTCTTTGCCTTGGGACTGCAAAGACACTGAAGACTTGACGCCGAGTCGTTGTCCTTCCCCCGCAAATATTTTCCTTACAAAATGCTTGTTCTTAAACAATGCATTGCGTTTGTCCTGAACCTGGAAGGAGATTGCTTATGTAAAAGACAGTTAACTATGTAACAGAAAGAAATAATTATCTATTACTGACCAAAATTAATTGCGATTTTTCTACTGGACATTTAGATGTTCATATT
The DNA here is from genome assembly GCA_022664845.1 of Lepisma saccharinum. Lineage (NCBI taxonomy): Eukaryota > Metazoa > Arthropoda > Insecta > Zygentoma > Lepismatidae > Lepisma > Lepisma saccharinum. The sequence continues at coordinate 62,102 of JAGDQP010003276.1, forward strand.
TAGCATTATACAAACCATGAACTCAGAATTTGTACAGCTTGTAATTATATTCAAATTGTACTGTGAGATTCCGTAAAGTTAGTTTGTTTACTTATGCACTCTTCAATGGTTAATTCCTTCTACACCATTTGCCCATCTTCTCCGTTATCCGAGTGGAGCTAGGAGAAAATCTTAAACTAAAGCAACTAAAAGGTTGAGCTTGGCAAGAGAGAAAAGTTACTTGTAATTAAAATACCAGCACTGTTTTAGAAACATTTCACTTTTACCGGCCTGAGCCAAAGTTACCAAAAGGTCTTATATAAAATTCAATTCCAATTTTACTTTTACATTGTAAGCGTTATTTTATCGCAGAAACGGTTTCATACGACTGAATTTGACCTTTGTCAAACTTTGTTCACGTCACAGACAATATTTTAGTTACTCAGTTTCTAAATTAAATGCATTTCTAGCCAAGAATAATGTTAATCATCAATAGTAAATAAATATATAGGAAAGGATTTGTACTTACGTAATACCTTGATGAAAATCACGTACACAATTACACACGCAACACTATAAAGTCACTTATAATTTTCGACTTCATCCGTCATCAGTAGTAGACAGTAAGGAAGTTCATTTAGCACACGTTCACAGTTTAAAGGGATAGAAAAAAAAAGATGGCGCATATCCACATCAAAAACAAATTTCCTTTCCTTTCTATTAAAATTTCACCGATTATATTGCCTATCCGGCCTTCTCCTATATGTACTTTCATATATATAACATGGTAAAAAAGATTACATGTTGGAATATCAAGACAGGTGTACAGAAACTTCACAAACGCACACGGAAAGCTGTTACGTTTCGCAAAAGCGTTTTCAACTGATAGGAGACGGCCGGATAGGTGAAATTTTAATAGAAAGGAAGGGATTAGTACTTGCGTAATATATTGACGAAAATCACATACACTATTACACACGGAACACTGTGAAGTCATAATTTTCGCATACATGCGTCATCAGTAGAGTAGACAATAAAGAAGTTCGTTTAACACACGTTCACAACTTAAAGTGATAGAAAAACATGGCGGACGACCACATCAAGAACAATTGGCGACGTTCTGCGCGTGCGCAAGTACTCATGGGAAAGAGATTTTGGAAATGGTGTTTTGTGTTGAAAATTGAGCTGGGTAAAATTAAAATTAAAGAACTGGAAATCAGTATGGAAAACGTAGGCAGTAAAGTAGAACCCAGTATAGAAAACACAGTCGGAGAAAGTGGGATACAATATAGAAATCACGACCCGAAAAAAAGAGAGATATAGTATAGAAAACGTACCCCCAAAAAGTGGGATTTAGTATAGAAAACTTATCCCGAAAAAAAATGGGATATATTATAATATAAAACATAATGAAAAGGGAGTTGGTTGCTGAGTCAATCACAGAAAGTGGGTGTCAGTATATAAAACGCAAAAAAAAAAAAAAAAAAAAAATGAATGGGCAGGGGAGACGGGGAAGTGTGGGTATAGACGAGGAGAGAATAAAAGAAAAAAGTTACTGCAGGTTTAGACAAGTTTAAGTTTAGCATTCAAACACTGAATTAAATCTCCTTCCCAGAAACGACGTGTGGATGTGTTTGTGGTGAGGGATAGGGTATGGGTTAGAGCTATACGGAAATTGTCATCGAAGTCAGTGTTCTGCAATTGCATGTGTGTAGACATTGGCGAATCGGGTCTGTTGGTGACGGAAAAGTGGCTGTGATTATTTACACGGAGATCCAAGGACCACCCGTTTCCCCCCATGCAGAATGCCGGACAGTGTGTGCAGATTAGGATATATATATGACGTTTGAGATTTGA
>JAGDQP010003276.1:70700-91984 GCA_022664845.1 Lepisma saccharinum
TATCTATCTATCTATCTATCTATCTATCTATATATATATATATATATATATATATATATATATATATATATATATCAATTTAGCCCGAATTTGAACTAGAAAAACATTGTTAAAATTGCTTTTTCATACCATTTTAGGACAAAATTATTTATGTGGACGATAAAGCATTATTGGTTATGCCCAATATAACGTTATTCTTGGAAACGATATCGACATATAAATATAATAGAAGGAATTTGCATCATGTGGAAGATTTGCTCCATGAATTATATTTATACTGCTGTGTGTATGTGTTATGATGCTGGCTGATGGGATGTAAATTAGCCGAAAAACACACGTAGTATTTGGAAAGTATGGAAATGGTCTGATAGGCAGAAACAGACGCGTATCTAAAAATTGTTTTCTTTAGGTGTTCACGGGCTTCCGGGGGTTCCAAGGTGTGTCTGGGTATCAAATGTATATTAAATTTATATAATTACACCTAAAATTATACAAATTTTGCATAAAACTCTGAATTTCGAGGGGGGACCCTCCCACTAAATACGTTCCTGGGCAGAAAAGCAGGTGTCACCAGGATTTAAGGGCTGGCTGCTTAAAGAAAGTAATATACTGTTGGAGTCAAATGTAGGGATTATCGCGAATGCGAAGAGTAAACGTAGAATAAAAGGTAACAACCTGTTAGTGCAGTTCGCGTGTTCCTTTAATCTTTTCCAAAACACGAACGTTGTACATGTTTTATTGTTAGAAGAAGGGGATAAGTACACATTGTACTATAATTAAACACTATCCCCACCCACTCTGACTCCATCTATCAACCATGAACGTTATACACCAACACACTCCGTCGCACTCTAGTAACATTCGATTAAAATGACGAAGGAAAAATCGAATAAACAAAGTAGGCATACAGACTTACAACAACGCTAGCTCTAACGTTGTCAGTTCCATGTTAGCTGTCGTGCTGTGAGTGGAGTGTAATCTTTGTGTTCCGTAAAACTGCTGTTGGGTTCGAAGAGCATTCACTCGGTGCTGACTGTGAAAGGTGAACTATATGAATGTGGTAGATATACTGAAAATTCTCCTTGCGGAAAGGGGGTATCAGTCATGTGAGCAAGCAAATCAAGACAAAGAAGCCACAAAAGAGATGTTAAGCCTGTTTGAAAATTACGAAGACTCGGAGGCAATTATCGAAGAGATATTAGACACTGATGAATGTGAACTTGAACCGGACATGCTATTTGATGATGAACACGTTTTCAAAGAAGCAATGATTTCCGAATCACCTATACATTCTTCCATGGAATCAGCAACCGATTCATCCACTAAAGAAGATTCACCCGGAGCGGAATGGGCACCATATCCAAAGAGGGTGAAGGAAGAGAACGCTCTTTACACTGTGCAAGAGAAACAGGCTATTCTCGGTGTGTGGCTCGACGTAAAACGGGGACATAAAGGGAAAGAATTTCCTCGTCGAAAGTATGATTTCATGAAGAGAAGATTTCGAGACAATTGCCCAACAGAACGTACGTTATACACTGGAAAGACCAATTAGAAAAGAGACCCTTAAAGGGGAATAAATAAGGAAAAATATAGTGACATTTCAATGTATGTGATGGAGAGGTTTTCCACAACCCAAAAAAGACATGATTCTATTCATGAGAAGGACTTGCAAAAGTGGGTGAGAGAAAAGGCCTGGGAAATGGGGCTTAATGATTTTCAAGCTAGTTCATTCTGGCTGCAGAAGTTCAAATTACATCATAACATCATTAGTCACAAAGTCACCTCGTTTGTTACCAAGAAATTCGACGTACAACAGGAGGATATTAACAAGCGAATCATGGAGTGTAGAAGTGAAACTCTTATGTTAACTTTTGACGATGTCAGTATATGGAATGCGGATGAAACTGGTTTTACGAAAGAAGTGACAAGCGGACGCACTTTAGCTGAACGCGGGTCACACATAGTCTTTGGTTTAATACAGTCAGCACATGCTACCACGCACTCTTATACTACTGTCCCTCTACTGTCTCGTGCTGGTATTCTTGTCCCCAAACTTTTTATCATCTTGCAAGAAACATAAGATTTAAGCCAACGCGTTCAAGATGACATGTTTACAGCTCCAAACCTGTACGTTATATGGAACACATCAGGCAAAATGAGAAAAGTGCATACCGAACATTTGTAGCAGAAGTCGTTCTACCGCAAAGGATTGGTGATAAAAATTCATTATTGCTGTACTCATATGGAATGCATAAATACATGACTTAAGTAACCAATGTGCTGCAGGAACGCGGCCATGAAAACGACAAGCTAGGAATACACCTCATTCCCGAAGGTACCACAGGAAAATGCCAACCGCTGGAAGTTTATTACTTTCGTACTTTGAAGAACATGACTAGACAAATATCAGAAGCAGGAAGAGAGCATCCCAACACAGTTCTGTACCAACGCGACAACTTGTTGAAATTACAGTCACTGTTACACAACCAGCTTTGTGCTCCACGGTTTCACAATACACATGTGGAAGAAATCAGGACTCACACATGTGGATTTCTGTCCCTTCGTGGGAGTTTCCGAATTCTGCTTCCCCAAAGAACTCTCCAGTTGCGAAAAAGATGACTGCACGGGATCTGTCATTATTCGGTGTGGTTTAAGTGAGTATGAATTGTGTTTTGATCACTCTTTCGTCAATTATCACTATTGTATTATCTATCAAATGCTAATTAGCCTAGTACAGCAGATTCTTAGGAGTCAACCCCTCAATCTTTTCTTCCCTTATTTAGCCTAGCTATCCCTCTAATTCTGATGCCACCTCAACTTCTGTTGATCGAATAATATGTCTGATTAATTGAGCAATTAGACTATTCTACCAATGTGTCTCAAGAGTAAAGTGTATAATAATTGTATATTATCTATAATGTGCATGGCTGTGAAACTTGAAGATTAAATGTATAAACGACTTAAGAATTACACAAAAACGCAATCTATGCTTGGATTAAGTAGGAGGGACAGGAAGACAAATTAATAAAAATAAAGATAAAATGAATTGTATGGGCGGTAACAGCACTATGGCTTACGCCCGTCCCGAGAAGACAAATTAATGAACTGGATCTCAAACATAAGTAGATGAGACCAAGATGAAGTGGAGATGGGCCAGTTTCATAGAAGACGAACAGATGGACGATAAGGATTTCTAAATTTGATTCCAAAACAAGGAACGTGCCTGGAAAAAGACCAAATACAAGATTAGATAAAATAATAGTAGCTGTTCTAGATGCGTAGGAAAGAACTAGACAAAGATCTTCAGCCAGCAGCAGATTATCCCTCACAAAATTACATTTATGGCAAAACTCACTTCACCCATGTAATTTCGCGACAATTCTAGCCCAGATTCATACATTACACAATCCCTTCATATTTGAAAACAACTAGTAAGATCCGAGATGACCGATTTCAAGATGACTGCCATGATGTTCATACCCTTCAGAAGTAGCGGCACCTAAACAGTGCTCATTAATATGCACTAAGTTTTCGTTTCTTGCACTGTTTCAAAAAGGAAATTGTATTTCCAGATAGTTAAATCAATTGCAGTTTCTATGGTCACATCTCATTATCTCTCAAAACAAAAAACAACAACAAAAAAAAAAAGCAGAACTGACTTTATCAATGGTTTTCTGCGACAATTCTAGCCCAGATTGACATATTACATGCATGACCCCCTTCCCATTTGAAAAAATGAACAATATTTAATATTCAAGATGTCGGACATGACGAGCATATACCCTAATTGGTGGCGCATTCAACCTAGTATCCATTAATTTGTATTTATTTTCCATTGCTTTCAGCGTTTTACGAATAAACGTGTTTTTAGACTTAGATTACACTGTAAATAATTATTCTTATGAATCAGATTTTTGGCCACTGCGTCTGTCTTTATGGACGAAACCACTTGTAACGGTGTTTTCTCGGGGTTTTCTGATGTCTACTACTCCTCTGTCAGGTTTGGTCAAAAAGAGCTTTAAAGCATCGATAGGTTTACTTGTTAGATTGATATATATCGAGATATTATAAATTATCTGCAAAGAGATGATCTTGATAATGATATAATGATTTGTTCACGTCATTCACAAAAAATATTACAAGGATTTACTAAGATTACTTAGCTGCGTACATTTATTTCCATATTCTAAATCGCGATTTTCTTTTATTATTCCTTAAATGTTCATAATTTGTCTCATTTCTCACTGTACCTAACAATCGATAATTGATAACGTTAAAAATACAACTATTGTTCACTGTATTGTCTTTTCGTTCCTTCTCTCCTTCATTCTGGGTACGGGTATGAATGAAATTGCAGAAAGATTGAATAAAAGATAGGAATGAGGAATGAAGTATTATAAGGAGTATAAAATAGAGTATAAGTCGGATTTCTTGGCTTTCTAACGCAACATGAAAACCGGTCATATCGGATTATTATTATGGTGAAACCTAAGTATAAGATGGTTGTGCAAGTTCTGCGCGCAATTTTGTCGTCCAGCTTTATTCCAATGTTCTACATTGTTTCTAATGTAGATAGTTACTTGCAGAATCTCACAGTTATAAATATGTACTTTTATTTCGCGAATAAACAAAAATAGATTTCACAATTACTTTTGTTCACAGGCTTACATGGCTTACTTATGAACACAGTGATTACTTATAGCATGAACATATTCTAAGAAGAAATTAAAATCACGATTTTATTAAGTAGTAATTTGGCTTCGGCGTTGTTAAATGTTTCTAAGGAGCACTCAAAAGTCAAGATGTAGACTGTAACGTCAACTTGCATCCTGCGAGATGTCAGCATCTAGGTACGGGGCATATATGACCTCCACAATCATTTATATAAACTCATATTTGGCAGCAATAATATTTTGTGTACATGTAATTTCTCATGATAAAACTTGCTATATTCAAATGTCCAAGATACCTGATTTAGCTACAGAATATTATTTTGGATTAATACTTTCGAACCATACTATACCAACCAAAGACATTCTAATAAACTAAGAAAAATATATACCAAAGAAGTTTAAATAATATAGAAAATACTTTGCCGAAATATAGTAAACCTCTATGGAAGACAGTCTAATTTCCTTGTAATGTCTATGTCTATGAACCTATATAATCAGCGCAAGCTGTATGTAATAGTTAGTTCTGCTGGAACTCCCGAAGTGGAAAGAGCTCCAAATAAAGGTGCTAAAGAGAACCTTTTGTTGCCTTATTTGTGTGTCTTGTTCCCTTTGCATACATTGTCCTTTGCATACATTGTCCTTTTACATACATACATCCCTCTGTCTCCTTTGTCAGGAGGTGGACCACATATACATATACACTGTAGAAAATATTTATGCATACCCCGGGTTGGTTCATATTAATCTTATCTTGCCTTTCAGGTCTAAACCCAAATCCTACGTTCATAGCCGGGGAGTAAAAGGATACAAAATGCCTCATTAGTGATAATCTCTTATCGTATAGAATCATCTGGGGGTACTCAGGGACGTATCAAGATCGAGCGTCAGGAAATGTGATATTGCATTGTGCAAGCAAAAAATTAACGACCTGAAACTAGTGATTAGCAGTCAGTTTTGTGATTAGCAATCTAAATTACTAAGGATTAACTATAGTTTTACCTGGACTGAAATAAATTCTTCCTAAATTACAGGGATATTATAAACATCCAACTGAAACAAGTTAAATAAGTTTTCATATATTTGCCAAGGCACATACATCACAATGTATCCATATTTACAAAAGGACGTAGATTCCAAGGTAGCTGTTTATGTATTTATGTTCCTGTTACATTATTATTATTATCTGGTAATCATTTGGGTACAACAAAAATAAAACATCACGAAGGAAAGAAATAATACATACCTTAAAAGGAACACCTTCTGGATACGCATGCTGAAGCTCCGAAGGGAAGAAACCATCCATGATATCCTGAATGAAACACTGAGTACTCGCATCAGAATACGGACGAAAAGGACCACAAAAAAGAACTAGACCATTGGAATACAAAGTCAATGGAACAGAATCTGGTGACTGCTGAAAGAGATGTTTAATATTGTTTTAATTATCCTTTTCAATACAGGTAAATAGATTTGCTGATGTAATTAACACTTCCAGTCATAATCAAATATTTTGTTACAGACTGTTTTGCACTATTGTCGCGTAGCGATAATTAAGCTAAAAATCTTACCTATGCCCACCTAAAACGTACTCCCAAAAATCATTTTATTCACTTTTTTCTTCTTGCACCAAAGTTCCTGCAACATTCTTAGTTACATATTCCTGTTGTTTCAAAAACAAAAAAAAAGTTGCCTGCCAGCAACAAATAATAATTTAATCTAGTTTACATAAAACGCAAAAAGCAAAAAAAAATAAAATAAAAACAAATTACAATAAATTTAACCTTATAAAAAAACAAAATAACTAAAATTAAAAAAAAAATCGTTGTATCCTTAATTCAAAATTAAGCTTAACACATACACTGCTATGAACTCATATAATTCTTACATCATCCCTAATTTTTCCACTTCCTTGCATTTCCTAAATAACCAAATATAGTAAATCAAAGTAGTATAACAGTGTTAATAATAATAAAACCATATATTATTATGCTTGCGCAACATAATTTCCTCTTTTTAAATATGGTACTTTTTGACCAAAAAAAAGTACAACCCAACTAGAACTAACTACTACTGTCTGTTATTCACCACCGTGTAACAATCACTAAACAACTCCGTGTTTTCAAAACTTAAATTTTAAGCCCAAGTCAATATAACTTAATAAACTTATACAATTCTAACTTCAAAATTTCTCAACTCAGAAATTTTAAACTCTAAAAAATTACCAAAATGTCATACTTTCATACATTTATACAAAATAAAGCACTTCTTAATAAATTTTCTAGTTAGTTAAAATGTACTGTTTGTTTCATACAGGTTAAACTTAAAAATTAAAGAACATAATTAAAAATCCCTAACGTTGCTTAAAATAAAAATAAATTAAATAATCATAATCAAATAATCAATTATTTTCATTTTTATATATATATATATATATTTATTTTCTTGTTATAATTTTTACTTTGCTAAAATAATTTTGTTGTTAAATCTATTCAAAATACTAATCATAGTCAGTGGCCGCTTAATAACATCCTCTACCTTTAAGTACCTATAATTTAGGTACCTACCTCTAAAACTTATAAAAAAATACTTAATTATTTCACATCTTACGTCCTCGCTCAGTAACGTTCTTTCTTAACTCAAAAAAATAAGCCACACTACAATAAAGTATTTATTTTATAAAGTAATATCGGTTTCAGATGTTATAATCATAATCTATATAACTAACGGCTGAAGAATTAAAATAAACAGTCCCAGGTATCGTAGCACACAAGAGGATTCGAAAATTACTGTTGTATTTGTGACAAGGAAAGAAATGAAAAAAAAAAAGTACTAAATAAGAAAATACAAACTACGAAACAGACTAAAAATATAATTACAGTCCGATATCCTTAGTTAGGTATCGGATCTTTTATTTTAAGATACTTTTACCTTTTTATTGCTATAATATTCTTTAATCCAAGATTTGATATTTGAATATCTTATTCGATATGTTAAGATTGCTATACTCAATGCAATATAACCAGTTCCTTGGTTGGCGAGAGGTTCCATTTATTAGGTCGACTAGATCTAAGGTAACTGTATTCAATGTAACAGGTACATGGAACATACATCGAACTGGTATCCTTTGCTTTATTTTCAACTGCATGCATAGTTCAATATGTAATATCCGACTTAACACCATTTGAATCTGAACGCATGGAATAAAATAAACAATACAATTCAATATAACTCATTCATACGCTTCAATGAACCTGTTGCCTACAGAGCTATAGTTTCAAAATAGACACTTATATCTGACTTGCCAATATCAAAACGATGTACAACATATCCTCTTGTATCATCATATTCCTTTCAATATAGTGTGTGCCGCACAGCTCAATAATGCATACGAACTATAGCCACGTAAATTAGTATTCAAATACGACGTCTGCACGAACATTTAACTATTTGCAGTCATTGTTGACAGTCATTAGGCATTCTTAACTATTTTGTTATTGATTTATTCCATGTAATTACATATAATTTGGATTACTAACTTCGGTACACTACAATCACTTCTCTTCTCTAAATTTCTCTGATCTAATCCATAAACTTCTCTTAGGGACATTTTAAATAAGCACGGAGGGCAAGTATATGAAAACAGAATTCACCTTATAATCCTGCCCTCACAAATCTTGAAAAGTTTAATCAGCAAATCGTTTCGCTCCTTAACCTAGGAGCTTCTTCGAGCACAACAAATACACTATCTATTTTAACATAAAAGGTGTATGTAAATTTTTAATTATGTGATCTTATATGTTAGTGTTTATGCACATATATGTGTTTATGTACATACATATATTTATATACATCCCGTGAGTCATTGACGAGTGACAGGCCAAAATAACTTGAAAAAGGAGCAGAAAATAAAAATGTGCGGGGACACTTGACCAAGCACACGGCAATAGTTTCACGTAAGCAGGGTTGCCACCCCAACACAAACTTATATGTTTTCAAATGGCACTACGAAAATTGTTAATGGAAAATAAAGCTGCGAAGCAAAATACGTCGAATTATACCAAAATCAATGCTCAGTGTTGCCAACTTCGGGAGATATAAAGGGTCAAAGTTGGAAAAAGAAGGAATTGATTGTAGCTAAACCATTAGATCAAAAACATGTACACGAAAAGAAAATGAGAAGTATTCCTAACAAAATGCCAAAAGTAAAGTTCACTACGATTAGCAGTGTTACCACACGAGACGCCGAAAGAATGGGAAATTTACAATCGCTTTTACGCAAAAATATTCCCTTGACAAAAGTCACGAAAATAATCAGGAAAACTCTTTGAGTGTCTAAAAATGCAATGGAATTTATTTGGAAACGATATCACAAAGCGCTCACAAGTTACAAGAGGGAAAATCTGGCAACATTGGAGGGACATTTTTTATCCCTCATGCAACACTGGAACCCATACAAGGTTGCCAGGGGTATGGCGAATCTTGCTTTCCTCCCCAATTGCCAAGATGTTTGTTTGCTCGTGAGCTTCAACGATTATGGTGGTTGTGACTCCTTCTCCTATTTGATATTTGGATTATAGAACGTACACAAAGAAAATATAGTACGTTACCACGGCATGAGCGAGTTACTTTATACGTTTGCATGATAAACTAGAGTAGGTTTAAAGAATCAACACAAAGTTTTTTTAGCAAGTAGAGTTTAAATACAGTCTCAAAGTAGTTATCGCACATATCATAAGCGTGGAGCATTCGGTAGCGTGTCAGACTTCGGTACTTTCTATACTTTTAGCAGCACTTCGAGTCCCAGTGGTGTCATTGGACATTTTATTATAATGCTCTATTATTGCACACTTACTGACTTTGTACATTTTTTAATTGTTTTCTGCGTAAAACTAAATGTTCGATACATTTTATTATAAATGCTGCTTATGATATACGATATGTACTTGTATTTCCGATTTCGTCGTTTGCAATAAAGTGTATTGAAATGACAGATGTGCTTTTCTCATTTTTATTGTAGTAACGAAATATGATCACTCTTGCAAGAGATATTTGTTGAATGTCGAAAATAATGTTATGCACAAATATTTTGTTCTTTGTCTTTCGGGGGAAAGGGGCAATTTTACACCACAACAATTTTTGTTACAGTTTGACTGACCGTATTTAAAGGTTGCATAAACAAATTCAAGAATTAATTATATTGTCCTCACCTCTCCGATGAATTGGGATCTATTAGTCTCATGCATTCGTGTAAAGAGGTATTTTCTCTTCTATCATTTATAAAATCCGTGATACAGAAACAATGGATACAAAAGTGGTAACACTTCGCGTAATGTCATGGATTCTGCCCGATTCTCAACCAATGGGGAGTAGTACCCTTCCAAATTGTTGAGCGCATAACATAACGTTGAAAATATTTACGATTAAAGTCTATAGAAATCCTGCAAAACTCAAGTTTTATAATTTCAAAGTTTAAGGACCCTCTTCGCACCCCACCCCACTTTTTAACATTATTCTAAATATTTTTTTTAAAAAAAAAACTATCAAAAATGTTAGAACAGCGTACTAGAACTTAAAAAATTACTATGAAATACAATAGACAGCGATCTCGAGATCTTGTCCATTGATACATTTTCAAAGATTGTGACGTCATTTTTTTTAAATTGAAGTCTCAATACTCATCATTCGACAATATCTTGAGATCGCAGTCCCTTGTATTTCATAATAATTTGTAAGTACTAGTGCGCTATTTTCTAAAAAAATTGATAGTCCTCTTAGCTTTTTATTATTATTTAGAAGAATGTTAGAAAAAAGTGTCCCACGGGAGCACGTCGCCAAAACCGTTATTTCAGCACAAAGTGCTTAGAAAATATCTCTAAAAGGTTTTAGAATAGGGAGAAAACTATAAGACCTCAGCAGCTAAAATCTGCACGTTGCACACGACTTTTGAAGCCTTTTAATTGGAACGAAGTCTCATCCAGAAGTAAGAGTTTACTTGAGTCCCTTCCTGGAGAGTTGTTTTTCAATTTTCCTCTGTTACACAAGATGAAAAGCGATATGATCGAACAGGCACTGGCCAAACTTTCCTCATCTCTACATAAGCCTATCTTCTCCGGGCACCTTATAAATTGAAATGAAGTGCACTTAAATTCATTGACTTTTGGCATCTTTGACTCAAGCCGAGATAGGGAAAAGCAGAGTCTACTAGTAAATGAAAACAAAATCTCTCCAAGTTCCAGATTTATACTGTATAGTGGACATTTCCGGTAGTATTTTTTTATTGCAATAAAAAAAATTCGTCTGTTAAAGTAGACTACGGAAAAACAAAATCTTTTCTTTCTGTGTTGCACTGATCAAGAGTAATAAAGCCTTGCTTCGAAACAGTCTCACTCTGGCGCTTAATCGGGCGCCGCCATGTTATGACGAAATCAATTGCAGGCTGCTTGTCATTAACATACAGATACAGATAGTACTTGATTTGTTGGTATTGTTAACAAAAGATAGTAAATATGGATCGAAAGAAATAGCAGAAGTGGTGCATAGAGTTTCTCTATGCCTTAATACGTCAGTAAGCTCTTCTAACCAAATATTTGTTACTGTGCCAATAAAAGAAAAGCGAAGGACGGCAACAAGAGCTTGCAGGCTATAATGAATCCTGCAAGCAGGTAGTGCCATCTGTTAGTCACCTGTTAAACTACGTACAGTACGAGGAGAGAGAGAGAGAGAAGGTTGGAAAACCATTGTGTTAAAGGTAATGTTTGTTGTTTGCGTCGCGTGTAATAATAAAAAAGAATATAACCTGACTTCGCCTAACCTATTTACGTGCAATGTGTAAAATTATTAAAATGCGTATAATGCTTGTAGTTCAGAAAATAGGCAGCAGATAACACTACCGACTTGCAGGTGCTAAGAAATGTAAACAGATTCAGCATAACATGTGTCATTCCTATTCACCATCTACTGAATCTGGATTTAAATTCGAAGACCATTATATCGCATTCACCACCGCAATAAACCTGACTTCATATCTCATTGTCAGATTTGAGCCCAATTTAAACTACCAAGGTTGGCGTTCGACTCAAGATATCTTACTCGGTACTTTGAAACAAGGTCATTAATTGATGTAATAAGTAATATATACGGTGCAATAAGAAGTTTCAATAAAACTGAGCACATAAAATAAAATTACTACAAAGGATTGAAATGAGTAATGTGCACTATTTGAATTAGCTATATTCTTATTATTTGATGTGCTCTTCCGTGTTGAGGCTTTATAGCATATTGGGTTAGCGCGCGTTTGTGTAATTTTTCTTTGTAATTTGAGGGTCGTTGGTTCGAATGTTGACAAGGGAAGGTTTTTTCTCCCTCCATGAAACGCAAAAGTATCGCAACTGGATTGTATTACCGTAATTATAACTTAACTTTTAGGTCCCTTCATAGAGTAGTTACAATTTCACTAAGTTCGTCCGTATACAGCAAATAAATCTCAGGAACACTAAAGTTCGTTGAAGTGCCGTTGAAAAGGTCTTGGCCAGACTAGCTTTGAGCTTCCAGAACTATCCTGATTGGTGCAACGGGTCAGTGTTGCCAACACGTTTTTAAATTTAAGTTGTTTTTTTAGTTAATAGTTAGACCTATCTGCACCAAAATGGGTATAAACATTATTCGACCCAAGAGATATGTTTTGCGTGCCCCTGTCCCCAACCACCCCAGTTATCAAAGTGTTGTCAACCTATTTTCTATACAATTCAGTTCTTCAAAATGCTTTCATTACATTAGAAGAAGGAGCACCAAACTTGGCATAAACATTATTTGATAGAATAGAAAAGCACTATGGGTGTTACTGTCCCCAAGCATCCCAGTTGTAAGTTTTTCCAACTAATTTTATTAAAGCTAATATTTTTGTGTCTGAGATGGTGTCAAGCGGCTGGAGCCTTTGTGACTGTAGGTAGGATCGCAGCGTTAATAAAATCGCTTATTTGCTTCTCACGTGATTTCCTTTTTCTATGATACACTACAATTAAATTCAGGCTACTGATGTATTAGACGAAATGTAAATAGAGAAACAGACAAGTAAATACAGGCACCCAGTACTCGTGGGTAGATCGACGTACATTAACAATATGTTTTTTAATTATTATTTTCATTTTGCACGTTTTATGCGAAATGCATGCGCGTCACAAACCACAAAATGTGTGGGAAAGGAAAAATTTAGGGGTTTAATGGTCACGAAATATTATTTTACTTCCTACTTATACACATAAATATAGATTTTTATATAGGGCCAGGAAAATTTTAGAGAAGGAACACGGGTCACGCAAAATTTTTACTTTCTCCCGGGTTTAAATCCCAGCCGGGACGCTGGAGACCTTTCTTCAGTGCTCGCATGCCTGGTGCTCTAAGGTTCACTCAGCCTACTATCAAATTGATCACCAGTGTCTCTTTGGTACTCCTGGGCACTTTAGGAGGTGAATGCGATTGAGTGTGGTACCTACTACCCACGTTGAGAATATCGGGAATGCTATATCCGGAGCGTATACTTATACACATAAATCTGTTTTTTGTGGGGCAGCAAAAAAATATGGGGGCTGCCTGGCAAAGTATCAAGTACCTATGTACTTAAATATATCTTATCCGATTCAAAAATACTACTAAATGAAGTTAAAATCTATTTAAGTACAAATATGCAAAAGACATAATAGCATGAACTAGCACAAATGGAAATAATAGTTTAAAAATCATGTATGTCTTTTATTTAAAAACTGTGGTGTTATGCATATGACACTTTCAAGATTGTCGGTCATTTCGTCTTATCTGCCAACCACTTAAGTTATGGTAGGTTAGATTAGATTTACCAAACTAAAATTCTGCCGAGTAGATAACAGGAAAGATTACAGTTGCCTGCATTTACGACGAGTTAAACGTCGTGAAAATTGCCTTATTTTTTATTTATTTATGTATTTATTGAACACAACAGGTTATGTACCTAGTTCAGGTGTTCATTGTACATATGATACATTCTACAAGATACTGTATGTATTCTTATTTGATGCTTTGTGGTGACATTCTGTAAAAACAATTCATTACTTTATATAACAATGAAATTCACTTGTATTTACATTAAATATGACCAACTCTGGACATGCTTTAAGAATACAATTATATAATGAGCACATTCTCCTAATAGGCGATATATCTAATACATTGGTCCTTTGGGGTGGGAGGTCGAGTAACTCTTTGCGGAACGTGCAACCTTATTTCGGATAATAATTTTTCTGAATGAATTTTACTATGTACTAGTTTGTGTAGAAAAGATAGAAGAAAATTAACTATTCTATTTTCCAGAGATTGGAATGAGTACTTGTTTACTAGGTCCAGGTAGTTTTCGAATTTAGGATATATTCCTATTTCTTTGTATGTTAAAAAGCAAACAAATTTAGATTGTATAATTTCGATATCCTGTGTGTTCTCCTTTGTATTAGGAAGCCATATTACTGCAGCATATTCTAACTTCGATCGAACATACGCGGTATATAAAGTTTTTAAAACATCAATATTCGAGAAGTCAATTCCTTGTCTCATTACGAACCCGAGATTCCTAAAAGCGTCACCAATAGTACGCTTAATGTGTATATCAAATGAGAGGTTGGACTTTATGGTCACACCAAGATCGGTGATAGAGTCTACTTGGACCAGTGGTGTTGCATTGATACTGTATTCAAATTCCAAATAGTTCCTTTTTCTAGTATAAGTCATTACACTACATTTTGAAATATTTAATAACAACATGTTTGTTTTGCACCAGTTGGAGAATGCATTGATGTCATTTTGTAAGGAGAAAGCATCTAATTCGGAGGAAATGCTACAATAGATTTTTAAATCATCTGCGAACAATAGCTTGTTGGAGGATGTTATTACACCGGGCAAGTCATTTACAAATAACAAAAACAAGAGAGGTCCTAGGTTCGATCCCCGCGGTACCCCAGAATTTACAACAAATTTCTCGGATGTAATATTTATAACGCACACTGTTTTTACGGTGGTACAAATAAGACGCTATCAATTGGCGAAGGTTCGAGGAGAAGTTGAAAGACACAAGCTTGCTGAAAAGGATGTCTTGATTAATAACATCGAAGGCTTTAGAAAAATCTGTGTAAATTACGTCAACTTGACCTTTATTGTCTATTTGAGTAGCCAAAAAATGTGTGAATTCAACAAGATTAGTTACAGTCGATTTATTTGGTAAGAAGCCATGTTGGAAGGGAGAAATTACTGAGCGAACATGTGAATATATTTGTTCTTGTATAATAATTTCGAACACTTCGGCTGGTGCAGATATTATAGCTATTGGACGATAATTTTTAATATCGTTACTCATACCGCCTGATTTGAGAATGGGACAGATATCAGCAAGTTTCCATTTAGTATGGAATTCGGAGGTAGCTAGTGACTTATTGAAAATTACTTGTAGTGGATATTTCAGTATCTCTGAACAACCTTTGATAATATAGGGTGGCACTTTATCAGATCCATGAGATGTCCGTGGTTTCAGTTTTTTAATGGCTTTCTCTACGTCTTGCAGTTCAACGTGTTCAAGGGATCTGAGAGTTCAGAACTATTGTGTTGTGCAAGAGTATTAAGGTTATATTTTGACACATTGTGTGTCACCTGGAAGTTCTTCATGAATGCTTTTGCGATAGCTTTTTCATCCTTTAAAAGTTGACCCTCGTAATTTAGTACATTACATTCGGATTTACGTCCTTTATTTTTTATATATGTCTAGAAGCTTTTTGGATCGGTTAAAATGTTATTTTCGCAGTTATGCAAATATGTTTTATAAGCGGAAGTTATCTCTCTTTTGGTGAGAGCACGTATTTTCTTAAATTTATCATAATGATACGTAGGATCTCCAATTGATTGTTTCCATTTTCTATGGTGGTATGCCTTTCTCCTGATCAGTTTAATTATGTAATTTGAAAACCAGACAGGATAATTTGATTTCGATCTCTTTCGCAGTATACATTTATCAAAAATACCATATAATATATTATAGTATGAATCAATAGCTTCATCAACAGTCGAGCTATTAGATACGCTTTCCCAATTAGCTGATTCAATAAAGCGATATAATTGTTCATAACTGGCTTTGGAGAAGTTGTAATCCATTGATTGTGACTTTGTTGCATTTTTTATTCGCTTGGTGTACAGGAATTCTGCTAATAAAGCAGGGTGATAGGCATCCTCAGGGACGATTGAGTCATGTTCACGCGTTATAAGAATACTGACAATGTTGGAAAGTACTAAATCTAAAGTTTTGCCATATGTGTTCCTGACATCATTGAGAGATTTTAAGTTATAAAAATTAATCAAACAATATAATTCATGGCATATTGATGTTGAACTAAGAAAATCAAAATCGGTTCTTGTGACGTCTCGGATGTTATAATCACCTATTAGGAGAATGTTGCTTTCAGGTGGTAATATACAATATATATATAATCAAAATAACCTTGATATACTGAAATAGGAGACGCAGGTAAGATATAGACAACACACACAAATATACAAGTAATATCATTTACAAAAAGTTTAACTAGTATACAGTCTACACCTAGTATATCAGGAGAAGAAACTCTCTGAACTCGAATTTTTTTATTCACAGCTAACAAAACGCCACCACCTGACTTTTTCCCGGAAGAAAGTAAATTTCTATCAGCTCTTAAAACAATATATCCTGAGTCAAAAAGTTCGGAATCAATATGACTGTCGGTGAGCCAAGTCTCGAATAATGCAATCGCTTGGTAGTTACTGTTTAGGATATTCTTATACAAAGTATTTGTTTTGGTTCGGAGACCACGTGTATTCTGTATGTACAGATTAAAGTACGCTTGCTTCCCTGAGAAAGCATTACACGCAGAGTCAGATTTGTTTGCATCTTCTTTTGGGTTCGCTGAACCACTTCCCCTCACTCCATCACAATCATCTCTTCTTACCTGTATGCTTGAGTTTCAGCTACATTTCCGCAGGCTATTTACGCTGGATTTTCAGGCAATTGAGCTTCTGGTAGTAACTACTGATTTTGAAGAGGAAAAGAGAGGGGAGGATACACTACTTACTGCAAGGTTATTTGTATTTCTCTCTGAATCACTTGACCTGTTTTTTTAGATTCACTATTACCTGTTATCGGCCCAAGGGTCACTTCTGTAGACGGAAGTTTTGTTCGGCTTTCCGGGAGGTCACAGGGGGTGGTAGTGGTGATTGTGTCTGTTCTTTTATCGAGTTTCCCTTTTCTTCCTGCAAGCTGGATACCGTGGGGGTTCAGATGTCTCAGACGTAGCTTTTGTCTTTGACTTTCCTGTTCCTTTGTTTTCACGACTCATTGGTTGTCCTTGTCCGTAATGTTCAAAGTTTAAGCCTTCTTCTTCTAACTCAGACAAAGTAAATCTTTTCCCATCGCAATATAAATATCTATACTGTAGGTGAGCAAAACTGCCTCTTTTTCGAAATTCAACTAAATACTGTTGTAGTTTCACACGTTCGTTGCGCACTTTATTCGAGAAGTCCTGTTCGATATAGATCGATGTACCACGTAGTTTGCTTTTGTTTCTCAAAATAGCTTCTTTCGTTTTAAATGACAAGAAATAACAAATAACTGGTCGTTCCCTACCATTACGTTTTCTGCCTAAGCGATGGCAACGTTGTATACACTGGTCACTTAAGTGTATTCCCAATCGATCACTCAACACTTGTTTCACTTTTTCTTCCACACGCTCCCAACTTTCCTGTCTCTCTTCCGGAATACCATGTATTACAATATTCTGTCTCCGTGCGCGGTTTTCAATATCGTCAATCTTATCTTCAAGATAGTTCACGTGATCTTGGAGTCCATCAACTTTCTTCGTGACGCCATCAAGTGCACTTTGCATGTTGAGAAATTTATCCATTACACTGTTATTAGTCTCTTTCATTTTTCTAACGTATGCACATATTTCCTCATTAGAAGCACGAACACTTCCATTTTCAAATGAATGTCAGCGAAGAATTTTTGCAACAAGTGAAAATGTATCTCATTTTCTATTTGCCATCACTGTCATCTGCCAGTAACTGAATGAACTACATCATATTTCAAATTTAACAAGTACTAATACATACACTGCAATCATGACCATTTTAAACAAAACTGTTTTCATTATAAATAATTTACATCAATATAGGTATGTTTTTTACGTTCCCATGTTTTCTAACAACCTTGCTTCATTAATAAAATTTAAAAGCTTCTTGAAATATGTGTTGCATGACTGATAAAACTCTCGTTCTTGAGCTCGGCGTGATGACAAGGTACCATATTTGTTTATGGCAGTGATTCTCAAACATTTACCGTTTTGAGAAACGTACCTGTAACGATGCACGTTTGGATGCCTGAAGCAAGTGGTTTTCAATAGGAGGTCCCCAAAATTATATTTTCTATCTCTGGCTAGGTGTTGTTACTTTGTTGAACCTGAAAACTAATATTAAATTTACTTTTTAATCTATTTCCGCAACAAATATACGTACTGAGAAGATATCTTGGCAACGTTTGAACTCCAATTAAACAAACAGAATATCATTTTCCGGCCATTGAAGAGCTCCAGAGGTATCAAGTTCACCCCTGAAAATTCGAACATTTTCCGTACGATTATCAATGTAGGGTGACAACATTTCTAACAGGTTACCGTAATAATGAACGCAGTGAACAAGAAGTGAATCTAGGGCTAAAACTGGAAAGGCGAAGTACGTAGAACATATGTAGAAAAAACACCGTTCCTGTCTGCGCCTTTCAATACATAAAAAGAATCTTCCTTAACTATTATGTATGCATAGTGTGGACCAATTACGTACAGTCATAATAAAGTGTTTTAATGTGCTTATTGGTTGATGGAAAAGGAAATATGACTTGATGTTTGATAGTAACTTTTAAAGTTTGAAAAAGCAGTAGAGTCGGCGATGTCTTAAAAAGTTAAGTTCAATAATATATTACATCTTATCTGTGTATTCAACAACATCGCTCGGTCGTTTGTAAGTTTAAGGTACACGACAGTTAACCTAAGGTAATAGTTTTGATTCTTGGAACCTACTTTCAAAAATTCCCTGGAAGGAATCTGAGTTTCCAAATGCAGTACACATATGTAAAACGAGGAATTAACGCAGAAACGGGAGAAAGCTGAAGGAGAAGGAAGAAATCATATGACGGACGGAATGAAAACTGGTAGAATCTAACGTGACTTTACTAACACGTCTTTGGTCTCTCCTGCTTGCTCGGTATTACTTCGGTTCTTTGCGTGATATTCCCGTAGTTTTATTTTACATTATGTATGAAGCTGCTTTACCACATCAATGTGATGTCAAATTACAAATGCAATTAACTCTTCCAAAATGAATTTCGATGCCTCGCAAAATGAAACTGGTAACATAACCTAGCTTTACCTAACAAGAGATATACACGCTTCTTACATGTATTAGGAGACAAAAAAAAAGTATGAATCTAGTTATTAGTGCTAACAGGCACAACATCTATATGAATCAGTATTCAGGGCCCAAAGCGCACGGTTCCCTGTACTTTGGGCCGAAAAATACCCGGGTCGCAAAATGAACGACCACAAAACGCACGCCACTTTGAGAACCAAACAGTTAATTTGAATTTACTTAACCTAACCACATCATTGCTAGTAAAATATCTGCATTATTGTAACATTATTTCAATGTACCGATCGTTAAACTTGGAAAGAGGTGTGTTCTCTACGACTTATAGGGGGACACTGCCCCATTAAAGAGGATCTGGAAGAATCTCTAGATCCTATCTAGAAAAAAAAACGCCCGACTCAAGTTAATGTATAGTATACCTAGTGCTACGAAATTGTTTTAATAACACGATATCAAATCTGTCTTACTATTCATACTCTTGTCCATTCAGTTGAACATTGCACAGTGTCAAAACAAGGGAAGCGCTTGTTTTCTTTTTTCTTATAGATAGACCTTATCTTCGTTCTAGGTTAGGGTATACGCTTGAAATGGCAAAACAATTCAACGAAATGAATACTATTTATCTCCCTGTATAGCCTTCAACACTTAAAACCCAAAGGTGGGACAACTCGTAGAAAACACACAATTCCTGATTTGTTATACTTGGCATCATTGTAAAATGTGACTTCTATTTACGACGGCACTGGATTTAAAAAAATCATCTCACTATTTCAATTTTGCTATTTGAATTTGAAGCCTTTAGGCAACTTTGGTTCATGGCAAATATTTCCACTTGGGGACAAGTGGTTCGAGCTCATATAAGCTATAGGTTCCATTAGCTATATTTTCCCCTTTAGTAGTTACATTTCGCATAGTAAGTAAATTCTGAATATCCATCCTCACGTATAGGTTACGGCGAATGAGCATGAAGATATCTGTCTTGACAAGTGAGTTTACCCGCGGGCCTCCAAATTACGGAAAATAAGATATTCCGGCCAACAGTAGCAGTGTACGCTCACGAGTGTGCTCGCGAACGAGCATCAACAAAGTTTACTTGCTCCGGGCCCCAGATTGCTTTACACCGCCCCTGATCTCTGAAGTTCTGCAATAGATGAAAAATGATAATGGGTTTGCAGTTTGTTTGGAGTTTGAGCGTTGGCATACTATCTTTTTAACCTACGTATTTATTAGCAAAAGAAAAAAAGATAGGTTTCCAGATTCAAAAAATAGATATTAAATAACAGCAGTTTCTCGGGAACCGTAAAAATAATTTCTCGAACCTGCTATTGAAAATCGTTTGCTTAAGCCCCTCGTACACGATACAATAAAGCTTGAACAAGAGCGTTGAACAAGCAATTGGATGAAAATGACGTCACGAGTCAGAGACTCCACACAGGAAATCTCTTGAATTCAAATCTTCTCATCCAATTCGTCCTATTTAGAACCTGTCCTATTTTTATTGAATTCAACGCACTGATCTACCAATCACATCGCTGGTGACTTGAACACGTGATAACAGTGCTTCCGGAATGCTAAAAATTAAGATGTTAACATGGAGCACGGAATTTTTAAAGCCTTGTTTTTATGATGCGAAATAAAGATATTATCAGAAAATCAAAATAAAATAAATAAAGTATCGCTACAAGAAATTCCATCGCATCTTGCTGAGGTAAAGTGTACCTGATGTTTCTTCTGTAGCTTTTGTACAATCACTATTGCAATAGAAATTGATACAGACGGTTTACTATAATTCCTAATAAAGTTCGTATTGTATTTAGAAGCAGTAGGATATTAATATTTAAAGTACCACTGAGTTGCTCATAATTTATGTGGAAAGGTCGAGTTTTTATTTACTGTATGTAGGAAGTTCAAAGCTGCTAAACATAGAAGTTTCTGGGTACACTTTACTTTAGGGCATGAAAAAATGTAATCTTTTCCAACGTGTGTGGAAGGGCTGTAACTTAAAATATAACAAAGTTTCGAGTCATGGAAGTATTAAATTAGAGTGAAAAAGCGAAAAGTACTTGGAACTTCTTGGCTGCTTCCACGTTGGTGAGCGAGCACATTAAACCGTGCATGAAATAGCGAAAAGTACTTGGAACTACTTGGCTGCTT